>CAICTM010001511.1:0-27857 GCA_903772945.1 Seminavis robusta
GTTTGTTAAACGGGCCGTACTGGATCATTGAGCATGCCTTTAACAGATTTGTAAGTACTGTTTCATGGGGAACCAGAAGCTTCGGTGCATAATTCGCAACCTCCCTTCACGATTTGTATCGTAGGGTCGACCTTCGACTTTAATCGATAACCTACCTTGTAGATTGGTATCCTACCTTCAGGTGCGCTTCTCAGATGGGTGGTGTTCATAGGTGTCCATTCCATCCCAGGTGGACCGAATTGCAACCCTTGCTTGCAGTGGGAAACAGCTATTCCTGAGGCATCTTTATGTGCAATGTTGGATTTCCATAAAGGAATACTCGAAACAGGTTATCCAATAGATGTTTCTTCCAATGATACAAGCCTGGAGCTTCTGGTACTGTTCCTAACTAAGAGCCTTCCAAATGTCACAGTTCAAGAATGAGAAAAGCAAGTTCTTCTTTGGGGGGTCGACTACCAGTCCACTGCCCTTCACAACTGCCAAGGACAGATGCCAGGCTTGGTGCCTTTGTGTCACCGGGGATTGAAGAAACTGTTTAAGGATGCTGCTGTGGAGGCATTCCTAACCCACTGTGTGCATGTACCGTTCAAGAAAGGAAAAGCCTCAAAACTGCCTAAGGGTACTGTAACACAGCCTTGGTGTAATTTCCACCATCGCAAGTTGAGAGAAATGAGACTTACCATGTGCCTGTGGCATATCTTGGTAGAGTGGGTCATTGAAAACCACCCTGTCACCAAGGATGGTTGCCTTCCACATTTCCCACCCAACCACCATGTCCTCATTGAACAGTTCATTGAAGGCAGGACTGTTCCAGAAACGCAATCGTATTTGCAACAATGCGGTACCTTCAACCACAAGCTCGCAGCGGTTAGAGAGTTGGTTGGTCTTTATGGGAATGAACACGCCCCCAACGGCAGAAAAGCCCTTTCTTCCAATGCGACTACAAAGATCGTCGATCACCGAGCAACTGGGCAGACGGGCGAGAACCGCTGGGATACTAGATCTTTCATGTTCGTTCGGGAGAAGGATGCGGAAAATGCCAGTGGATTGGTTAATAATGGGACTTCATCAATACTCATCTATGAACATCTTGGCAACCCGCAAGCCCGCCCTGTGGACGCCGGACTTTTGAGATCATTCTATGAGGACACTCATCTGATGCAAGTCAAGACGGTTCCTCGCCTCTACCTCGAATACTGTGGGGTACCAATGAAATGCTACTCCCCTGGCACGCCAACACTACTTTGCACTGATTTCAATTGCGGATTGTTGGAACGGAATAACCAAAGCATCCTTATGGATGCGCTGTCAATATTGGTGATTGACAGTGCAAGAAGAGCGAATTTCAGTCAGGTTACTCATATTCAAAGAAAAAGGAGGCCAGGTCTCTCGTCACGCAGATAATGAAATCAGGTGTGGCCATGCTGGTGGACAAGGAAGATTACTCGGATTCAGAAGTGACAAATTTCGTGAAGGATAACCATTGGCACATCAGCGTAAAGGTGGTCCAAGGAAGGATGGACCCGGATGCAACATTCACTACGTTGCCACACACAATTTGCCATCACAGCCTTTCCAAGAACGATACAACAAGAAAGGCATTCTTTGCGAAAGTACCTCTCCATCCCAGTGGTTTGTGGAGCCACTACTACATGGATGCACACGATACAAAGGGTACTGTTGCTTTCATATCATATGGAATGGCAATGATTGCACCGGCTTCTGTCACTCAAGTGGTGGACCATCGCACACATGTGGAGGGAAATCCATTCCTACTATTCACCATCGTCCCCTTGGAGAGAAACAAAGTTGATACACTCGAAAAGCTGCAAGAAATGAGCGAATTTATTGATAAGAGACTTGTTCGTAACTACCCCCACCTTCGACGTACCACCGACAAGCTTCAGAGGGAAAAGACTAATGCAGAGCGAAGATAAACCTGGGAGAACCTGAGAAGGCTTACCAGGACCTGGCTGAATCAGGGAAGCCTGAAGAAGAACCTGAGACCGATACAGACAAGATGCAGAGCGAAGATGAACCTGGAAAGGGTGCACGAGAACCTGAGTAGGCTGAGTCATATTGTGTTCAGATGTTCTGGACCAGTTTTTGAGCTGATTCCGACGTCCCACCGGTATCGTGCCAAGGCATATGGTGTTTTGTCACTTGCCAGCTTCCTGATGCTTCCTGAAAAGGCTTCTGCGGTATCACGACCCAACCACCATGGCCCCGTACACACACCTTTGCGCACGACAATGAATCCATTACGAACAAAGGCAAGACTTGCTTGGATTACATTGGCTGGTACCCAAACGATTCTCTGGCATCTGACTGGGATGTTCTCCAACAGATTGAGCAGATATTCAGGGATGCAGTGACGGTCCCAACCATGGAACATATCAAATCTCACCAGGACAAGTCCCGCGCCAAATGTTGAAACGCTGCCACTGAAGGCCCAGCTCAACTGTCGGGCTTACAAGCTTGCTGGCAGTTTCATGAAGAGGCACTTGGCTGTGGATCACGCCAGGGTTCTTCGGTTCCCTGTCAACCTTGCACAGCTGCACCTGCCCAAGGGCACATGCACTTACAAATCACCCAGAACATTGCGGAACCTGCGCAACAATCGACCACTGTTGGATCACATAATCAAGCAGAATCGGGACTGGGACGTGGATACGCCAGATTTGATTGATTGGGTGCCACACGGCAGGGCAGTCAACCGGCACGAGGCCCACAAGCCGACCATCGTGAAGTTTCTGTTCCAGCTTCTGTCGGTGGGAAAGCTGGTGCACAGGGGCGACCCCAATTATGATCACAAGTGCCCCATGTGTGGCTGTGACAATGAATCGGAGGATCATGTATACAGGTGCCCGCATGTTGACGTGGAACTGTGGCGGGGGACCATGCAGCGTGCCATCAGCACAATGCTAAGTAAGGTGGGCACGGATTCAGTCCTACTGGAGATCATTCTCGATGGTCTACAGTACCACTTCAAAAACAGGTTCCTGCATCCATGGCACTACCCCGACAGGTACCGGGACCTGCCTGGTTGATGCTCAGAACTTGATCGGTTGGGACAACCTCATGCGGGGACGATTGGCCAAGCAATGGGGCAAGCACAAGAATGCATACTTGCATAGGGTCAGTTCCGAGGAGACTTCCAAAACAGGACAGCTTTGGGTCACCAACCTGGCTTTGCTCCTCATCCAGCAGTGGTGGAACCTGTGGGAAGACCGCAATGCTGCCATGCCTGGCAGACAAGGAGGAACAATGGAAGAAGAAGCACGAGCAGCTTCAATGGAGGTGGAGCTCATCTATGAGAAGGCGGATCTGATTCCAGAGTCGCTGGTCGATTTCATCTTCAAGCATCCTCTTGATGAGCAAATGGCAAAGGGCCCCGGCGACATCAAAGCGTGGCTAGCCAATTTGCTGACCGTAGTCGACAATGCACTCAGAGAAGAGCACACACGCAACGTGTCGCAGAACAATTAAACAGGGTAACTATGTACCGTGTGGGTCATACCGTAGAAATAGAAGGCAATCTAGTTAGATAGTTGCAAAGCACCTTCCGGAGTTTTAAAACTTCTCCTGTGGGGGGCTTGCACTAGGCTCGTTCCTAACTAGGCACCTTCATGTGTTTGAGGTATAGGTATAAGAATTGACAGCTCAACCATTACTCACCCAGAGATAATCGTATCGAATCCTGACGCCTTTGCTGCACCGTACTTTCTTTCAAAGTCCAAGCTAACCTGTCAGGTACTGATCTGAAAGCCATTGCCTTCCAATGTCAAATCATACCAGCTCAAAAAGAAATTAATCACGTATATTAATAAATTAGACTGACATTTCTCTCACAATACTAAAATGAATTCTGCTATTGTGACGAATGAAAAGACTACAAACGTCACTTGCTGTGGATGCCTTCAATGAAATTGGTTGCTAGACAACACTTGGTGCTATGCTTGGACTTTCACTGGGTGTCTCACTAGGACTATTGCTGGGAGCCTTGCTCGGACTTTCACTGGGTTTCTTGCTGGGGCTTTCACTTGGTGCTATGCTTGGACTTTCACTGGGGACCATACTTGGACTTTTGCTGGGAGCCTGCTTGGACTTCCACTTGGTGCCTTACTGGGACTTGTACTTGTGCTTGCTTGGACTTTCACTGGGGGCTGCTGGGACTTTCACTGGGTGTCTTGCTGGGACTTTCACTGGGTTCTTGCTGGACTTCACTTGGTGCTATGCTTGGACTATCACTGGGGGCCTCACTTGGACTCTTGCTGGGAGCTTGCTTGAGCTTCCAATTGGTGCCTTGCTGGGACTTGTACTTGGTGCTATGCTTGGAGTTTGACTGGCTTCACTGGGGGCCTTGCTTGGACTTTCACTCGGGCCTTGCTGGACTTGTACTTGGTGCTATGCTTGGACTTTCACTGGGTGCTCCACTGGGCTATTGCTGGGAGCTTGCTTGGACTTTCACTGGGTTCCTTGCTGGGCTTTCACTTTGTGCTATGCTTGGACTTTCACTGGGGGCCTCCTTGGACTTTTGCTGGGAGCTTGCTTGGACTTTCACTTGGTGCCTTGCTGGGCTTGCTTGGTGCTATGCTTGGAGTTTTTGGGGGCCTCACTGGGCCTGCTCGGACTTTCCATCGGGGCCTTGCTGGGACTTGTACTTGGTGCTATGCTTGGACTTTCCTGGGTGCCTCACTTGGACTATTGCTGGGATCCTTGCTTGGACTTTCACTGGGTTCTTTGCTGGGGCTTTCACTTGTGCTATGCTTGGACTTTCACTGGGGGCCCACTTGGACTTTTGCTGGGAGCCTTGCTTGGACTTCTCACTTGGTGTCCTTGCTGGGGCTTTCACTTTGTGCTATGCTTGGACTTTCGACTGGGGGCCTCACTTGGACGGGACTTGCTTGGACTTTCACTTGGTCCTTGCTGGGGCTTTTACTTGGTGCTATGCTTGATTTACTGGGGGCCTCACTGGGGGCCTTGCTTGGACTTTCACTCGGGGCCTTGCTGGGACTTGTACTTGGTGCTATGCTTGGACTTTCACTGGGTGCCTCACTAGGGCTATTGCTGGGAGCCTTGCTTGGACTTTCACTGGGTTCCTTGCTGGGGCTTTCACTTTGTGCTATGCTTGGACTTTCACTGGGGGCCTCACTTGGACTTTTGCTGGAGCCTGCTTGGACTTTCACTTGGTGCTTGCTGGGCTTGTACTTGGTGCTATGCTTGGAGTTTACTGGGGGCTCACTGGGGGCCTTGCTCGGACTTTCACTCGGGGCTTGCTGGGACTTGTCTTGGTGCTATGCTTGGACTTTCACTGGGGCCTCACTTGACTTTGCTGGGACCTTGCTTGGACTTTCCTTGGTTCCTTGCTGGGGCTTTACTTGGGGCTATGCTTGGACTTTACTGGGGACCTCACTTGGACTTTTGCTGGAGCCTTGCTTGGACTCCCACTTGGTGCCTTGCTGGGCTTTTACTTGGTGCTATGCTTTGACTTTCACTGGGTTCCTTCTGGGACTATTGCTGGGATCCTTGCTGTGGACTTTCACTGGGTTCCTTGCTGGGACTTTCTTGGTGCTATGCTTGGACTTTCACTGGGACCTCACTTGGACTTTTGCTGGGAGTCTTGCTTGGACTTCACTTGGTGTCTTGCTGGGACTTTTCTTGGTGTTTGCTTGGAGTTTGACTGGGGCTCACTGGGGGCCTTGCTTGGACTTTCACTGGGCCTTGCTGGGACTTTACTTGGTGCTTATGCTTGGACTTTCACTGGGTGCCTCACTTGGACTTTTGCTGGAGCCTTGCTTGGACTTTCACTGGGTCCTTGCTGGGACTTTCACTTGGTGCTATGCTTGGACTTTGCTGGGGACCTCACTTGGACTTTTGCTGGGAGCCTTGCTTGGACTTCCACTTGGTGCCTTGCTGGGACTTGTACTTGGTGCTATGCTTGGAGTTTGACTGGGGGCTCACTGGGGCGCTTGTGGATTACTGGGCTGGGCTTGGCTTACTTGGGCTGTTGGGCTTTCACTGGGTGCCTCCTAGGACTATTGCTGGGACCTTGCTTGGACTTTACTGGGTTCCTTGCTGGGGCTTTCACTTGGTGCTATGCTTGGATTTGACTGGGGACCTCACTTGGACTTTTGCTGGGAGCCTTGCTTGGACTTCCACTTGGTGTCTTGCGGGGACTTGTACTTGGTGCTATGCTTGGATTTGCTGGGGCCTACTTGGGCTGCGGGACCTTCTTGGACTTTCACTCGGGGCCTTGCTGGGACTTGTACTTGGTGCTTTGCTTGGACTTTCACTGGGTGCTCACTTGGACTATTGCTGGATCCTTGCTTGGACTTTCACTTGGGCTTGCTTGGGATTCCTTGGGCTGACTTGGGACTGACTGGGCTTGGACTTTTGCTGGGAGCCTTGCTTGGACTTCCACTGGTGCCTTGCTGGGACTTTACTTGGTCTGCTGCTTGGAGTTTGACTGGGGGCTACTGGGGCCTTGCTTGGACTTTCTCGGGCTTGCTGGGACTTTACTTGGTGCTTGCTTGGACTTTCCTGGGTGCTCACTTGGTTTTGCTGGGACCTTGCTTGGATTTTCACTGGGTTCCTTGCTGGGCTTCACTTGGCTATGCTTGGACTTTGACTGGGACCTCACTTGGACTTTTGCTTGGAGCCTTGCTTGGACTTCCCCTTGGTGCCTTGCTGGGACTTGTACTTGGTGCTTGCTTGGAGTTTGACTGGGGGCCTCACTGGGGCCTTGCTGGACTTTCACTCGGGCCTTGCTGGGACTTGTACTTGGTCTATGCTTGGACTTTCACTGGGTGCCTACTGGGCTATTGCTGGGATCCTTGCTTGGACTTTCACTGGGTTCCTTGCTGGGGCTTTCACTTGGTGCTATGCTTGGACTTTGACTGGGGACCTCACTTGGACTTTTGCTGGGAGCCTGCTTGGACTTCCACTTGGGCCTTGCTGGGACTTTTACTTGGTGTATTTGCTTGGAGTTTGACTGGGGGCCTCACTGGGGCTTGCTTGGACTTTCACTGGGGCCTTGCTGGACTTGTACTTGGTGCTATGCTTGGACTTTCCTGGGTGCCTCATTGGACTTTGCTGGGATCCTTGCTTGGACTTTCACTGGGGTTCTTGGGCTTTCATTGGTGCTATGCTTGGACTTTGACTGGGGACTCACTTGGACTTTTGCTTGGAGCCTGGCTTGGACTTCCACTTGGTGCCTTGCTGGGACTTGTACTTGGTGACTGCTTGGAGTTTACTGGGGGCCTCACTGGGGCCTTGCTTGGACTTTCACTCGGGGCCTTGCTGGGACTTTACTTGGTGCTATGCTTGGACTTTCACTGGGTGCCTCACTAGGACTATTGCTGGGAGCCTTGCTTGGACTTTCACTGGGTTCCTTGCTGGGGCTTTCACTTGGTGCTATGCTTGGACTTTGACTGGGGACCTCACTTGGACTTTTGCTGGGAGCCTTGCTTGGACTTCCACTTGGTGCCTTGCTGGGACTTGTACTTGGTGCTATGCTTGGACTTTCACTGGGGACCTCACTTGGACTATTGCTGGGATCCTTGCTTGGACTTTCACTGGGTTCCTTGCTGGGGCTTTCACTTGGTGCTATGCTTGGACTTTCACTGGGGACCTCACTTGGCTACTTTGCTTGGAGCTGTTGCTTGGACTTCCACTTGGTGCTTGCTGGGACTTGTACTTGGTGCTATGCTTGGAGTTTGACTGGGGGCCCACTGGCCTTGCTTGGACTTTCACTCGGGGCCTTGCTGGGACTTGTACTTGGTGCTATGCTTGGACTTTCGCTGGGTGCCTCACTTGGACTATTGCTGGGATCCTTGCTTGGACTTTCACTGGGTTCCTTGCTGGGGCTTTCACTTGGTGCTTTGCTTGGACTTTGACTGGGACCTCACTTGGACTTTTGCTGGGAGCCTTGCTTGGACTTCACTTGGTGCTTGCTGGGACTTGTCTTGGTGCTATGCTTGGAGTTTGACTGGGGGCCTCACTGGGGGCCTTGCTTGGACTTTCACTCGGGGCCTTGCTGGGACTTGTACTTGGTGCTATGCTTGGACTTTCACTGGGTGCCTCACTTGGACTATTGCTGGGATCCTGCTTGGACTTTCACTGGGTTCCTTGCTGGGGCTTTCACTTGGGGCTATGCTTGGACTTTGACTGGGGACTCACTTGGACTTTTGCTGGGAGCCTGCTTGGACTTCCACTTGGTGCCTTGCTGGGACTTTACTTGGTCTATGCTTGGAGTTTGACTGGGGCCTCACTGGGGGCCTTGCTTGGACTTTCACTCGGGGCTTGCTGGGACTTGTACTTGGTGCTATGCTTGGACTTTCGCTGGGTGCCTCACTTGGACTATTGCTGGGATCCTGCTTGGACTTTCACTGGGTCCTTGCTGGGGTTTCACTTGGTGCTATGCTTGGACTTTGACTGGGGACCTCACTTGGACTTTTGCTGGGAGCCTTGCTTGGACTTCCACTTGGTGCCTTGCTGGGACTTGTACTTGGTGCTATGCTTGGAGTTTGACTGGGGGCCTCACTGGGGGCACATGCTTGGACTTTCACTTGGTGCCTTGCTGGGACTTGTACTTGGTGCTATGCTTGGACTTTCACTGGGTGCTCACTGGCTTTGCTGGGAGCCTTGCTTGGACTTTCACTGGGTTCCTTGCTGGGGCTTTCACTTGGGCATACTTGGCATGCTTGGATGCACTGGGCCTCACTGGATCTGGGATCCTGCTTGGAACTTGGTGCTTGCTGGGACTTGTACTTGTTGATCTATTAGGTGGGACGCTAGGGATCACACTTGGCATCCTGCTTGCACTCAATTTTGGATTTGAACTGGGACTTTCACTTGGTAAACTGCTAAGTTGAGTTTGGGGAAAGCTAGGGGTCTCGCTTTGTATTCTGCCTGGCCTCAAACTTGGAGTTGAACTGGGACGTTCATTGGGTGAGTTGCTATTCTGCGTAGGGGGGGATGTTGGGTTAACGCTTGGCTGTGTACTAGAGGAAAAAGTTGGTGCATTTGTAGGAGCTTTGGTGTGCCCTTTGCTAGGCACTGTTGCTGGAGCCATGGTTGGGGCTTGATTGTGTGGTTCAAGTGTTGGAGACCTTGTGGGAGTTCCTGTTTCAAGAGTGTCACTCACTCCAATTGCTACAGCTGCATTTCCTTGCATACCACTGTTGAACCCCCCCACGAATGCTGTGGAATCATCCGATGTGGAAAATACACTTCCGATGGATAGTTGCCTGGTTTGAACAAAGAATTCAATCACAGCTGCTGATGATTCCTGGAGCCTTCTTCTTGTGAAACGCCTGGATGGGACAACAAGATCAAGGTCTTCTGCACAAGAATTCTTTGAAAGGGAATTGTAGCCAGAGGAGAATGCTGTTGCAAGCTCCGGATCAAATTGATGTGACATCACCAGCAAAGTAAACATAATAGTACCTTTCATTAGGGATAGATATGTCGTTGCAAGTGATACTTGGAACCAATGACAGATATGCTGATGGTGTTCCAGTGGGCGTATCAGTGGGGCTAGCAGTGGGCAGACCAGAAGGAGCAGCTGACATAGTAGTGGGAATGACTATTGGTGCAAGTGATGGTCCCTCTGTTGACACTCCGGTAGGAGAACTTGTAGGACTAACACTGGGTCCTCCAGGTGAAACTGTTGGAAAGGGAGGTTGCTCTTCAGTTGGATTGAGTGTTGGTTGAAGCGATGGCTCTGTTGTTGGTTCAAATGTTGGAGACCTTGTGGGAGTTCCTGTTTCAAGAGTGGCACTCACTCCAATTGCTACAGCTGCATTTCCTTGCATACCACTGTTGAACCCCCCCACGAATGCTGTGGAATCATCCGATGTGGAAAATACACTTCCGAAGGATAGTTGCCTGGTTTGAACAAAGAATTCAATCACAGCTGCTGATGATTCCTGGAGCCTTCTTCTTGTGAAACGCCTGGATGGGACAACAAGATCAAGGTCTTCTGCACAAGAATTCTTTGAAAGGGAATTGTAGCCAGAGGAGAATGCTGTTGCAAGCTCCGGATCAGAAATTGATGTGACATCACCAGCAAAGTAAACATAATAGTACCTTTCATTAGGGATAGATATGTCGTTGCAAGTGATACTTGGAACCAATGACAGATATGCTGATGGTGTTCCAGTGGGCGCATCAGTGGGGCTAGCAGTGGGCAGACCAGAAGGAGTAGCTGACATAGTAGTGGGAATGACTATTGGTGCAAGTGATGGTCCCTCTGTTGACACTCCGGTAGGAGAACTTGTTGGACTAACACTGGGTCCTCCAGGTGAAACTGTTGGAAAGGGAGGTTGCTCTTCAGTTGGATTGAGTGTTGGTTGAAGCGTTGGCTCGGTTGTTGGTTCAAATGTTGGCTCGCCTGTTGGCTGTGTGGTTGGTTCTTCTGTTGGCTCGTATGTTGGCTCGTATGTTGGCTCGTATGTTGGCTGGAGGGTAGGCTGGGCTGCTGTTTCGAATGTTGACTGTTGTGTGAGCAATTTAGAGGGCCCCAGTGTTCGATTCCTTGTTGGCATTGAAGAGGGTGTCTTGGCGCCTTGTAATGATTGTGGTGGTGTGGGAAGTTTTGTTGGAACAAAAGTTGATTGTGTTGTTGGATACTGATTGGCGTCTACATGTTGAGCCGATTGTGCCTTATTCTTCTTAATATTGTTTGAAAAGGAATTGAGCCCAATCACCGAAGCAGGTGACAAACTGACAGTGGCAAGCGGACCTGTTTTTTGGGGGGGAAGGGGGAATGTTATGAAGCTTTCGTCTCTGTTTGAAAAAGCCAAAAGTTCTGTTGCAGTACTTGGTGTAAGAGTTCCCCTTGTACTCAGTGTCAGAATCCCATCTTTGCTAGGTGCCTGAGCCCAACCTTTGCTTGGATTTGATGCAACAGTAAGTGGCACTGCTGATGGAATGGCAATTATGGGCGGGTCAAACAGAGTGGGGGGGATGATTGGTGCCAATAAGGTTGGGTTCATTGCTGGGTTTGCCTGGATGGATGTGGGAAAAACAGCACTCTGTATTGATGGATATGAAACTGTTGGTCCATCAACCAGCAAAGGAGCTGTATTTGGTTGGACCGCTGTTGGCCGGAAAGATGTGCTTGGTAAAAGAATTGTATAACCTGATGGATTGGAGGCTGGGTTTCCTTGTGGCACACTAGCTGTGGCTGTAGGATGGATATCCTCCACTGGGTTTGAACCAGAGGGACTAGTAATCCCATCCAAAACTGCAGTAGGGTACTCCATGGGATTGCCTACAGTTGTGGGGATGCTTGGGTTTGAAGTAAAAGACTCCTGACTACCAGGAGATCCAACAGGTCCTGCTTGGCTTGTGAACTCCTGTGAAGAAGGTTGTATTCCTACAACAGAATCAAAAACTGCTTCAGCTGGGCTGGAAGCCACATCCAAAATTACAGTGGGGTTCTCCCGGGGGGTGCCTGCAGTGGGGACACCAAGCCCATTTGAGTTAGAAGTCAGAGACTCCTGACTGTCAGGTGATCCAACAGGCCCTGTCGGGCTTGTAAGTTCATGTGAAGAGGGTTGTGTTCCTACAGCAGAATCCATAACTGGTGCAACTGGACTTGCTGCTCCATCAGAACTTCCTGCAATTGGCATCTTGGTGGGTGCTTCTTCTTCTTCTTCTTCTAGATTCTCTGTGAGGGATGAGGGGCTGCTTCCAGTTGGTTCTTCCCCTGTACTTCCGGAAATGTTGGGTTCATCCACTTTCCCAGAATGAGAAGCTTCTTCAACCGAATCCACTTGGCTGTTGGCAACAGCTTCAAGAGCGGTGGTCAGAATGTCTTGGCAAGATGGGTCAGTTGGGGTCTCCAGGCATACAATCAGAGCATCTGGGTTTATGGGTGCTCTGGCTTCGTCGTTTTCAGCTGTGATGACCTGCATCAGCTCATCACAAACCTTTTCAGATCCCTTGGAAACCTCTTGGTCCACCTCATCCGAGAGACATTGTGAGAGAGATGACAGCTCATTAGATATGAAAGGAGTCAGAATCGTCCCTTGGTTCTCTTCAACTGTTTCAATGAATGGCTGAATTGTATCTTGGCCTATGGTGAGGACAATGATCTCAGTCTGGTCTCCAGCATTCTCTAAAGGGGAGACTGACTTTGTGGTGGCAAAGACAACCTGCATGGAATTTTGCCTTCCAGATTGGGAAGCTCCTGATGTTGCCAGCACTGGTTCAATATTGTAACCAAAGGAGGCTGCAAACAACGGAAAGAACTGGGATACTTCAATGGTTGTCTGTAACTGCAAGCGCCTGGACAGGCTGTGAGCCATACTGGTGTTTCTGCCACTCATAGCTGCTGAAACATTTGCTAGTTTGATGTTCGTGCTATTGCTGTTGTTGATGTTACCAGTTGTTCTAGTGTCACCAACACTTGCATCATCCCCTTCGGGCAACTGGAAAAGTGGCTCATAATCAGGACATCCATCACAAGCAACTGTGGCAATCCAAGATGTTGTGGTAACTGGCACAATCACCTGTGCCAGTGTCCCATTAGTTGCATTGTTGGATGTCCCTTCCAAGAAAACCACGCTATCCTCTGTACTCCAATTTTGAAGTTCCGCCTTGTGTAATACCCGCGAGAAAGGATCCAAGCACATTCCAGTGATGTTGTTGTAGAGGTCTCGAAATATCCTGAGGAACAGTGTAGAGGTAAGCACTGGATTCATCCAACATCAAAAAACAGGAAAACAACGGATGATGCTTACTCTTCTATCCTCTCTCTGTGCTGTGGTAGTGAATCCTCTGGCATGCCTTGAATTTTCAATTCCACAAAACCTTGCTTGATCTGGGATGTGAACGAACAGGATGGGGGTATAAAGTCAGTGTCTTTTACCACAGGAGCAGTAGCATTTGTACCGGGCGCTACCCTAGTGATCACACCACTGCTCACTGCAGCAGCTGCCACAGCCGCAACACCAACAGTCACCCCAATTTGAGATACAACACTGGCAGAGGCTATAGCACTGACAATTGTGGATGTGATACTGGCAGTCGCGGCAACTGTCATGGGATTGAAACAGGTGAGGAGTGGGATTGGTGCCATGACAGCCCACATACAAGCAAACACAACATACCTGCCGCGGAAGCTGCTGAGGCGGAGGCCCCAGCGGCACTGACTGCAGCCTGAGTTGCCATTTGGCCAACTACTGCAGTTGCCTGGGCTGTTCCTGTACCTGACGCAGTTCCCACACTTGCACTAGTTGAGGCACCAGCTCCTCCCGTGCCCGATGCCCCGCCGCCACTGGCCCCAGTTTGGCCCATCTGAGTTGTTTGGCCAAACTGAGCAGATGCCAGCTGATTACCGGTAGATGGGTCCATGATATCAACCATATCTAGGGCAGCGTCTACCTGTTCATCAGAGTCTCCACCCTTTAGTTTCTTCATGATGCATTTGAAGCACACAGCCAGCATGACCAAGAGATGCTGGAAGATTCCATTCTTGACGTTATCCATAGCCAAGTCAACCACACTTTGGCGAATGGCAGCTTCCCTTCCGGCATGGATGTCGACACTGGTAAGGTCAGCATCTTCATCGAAGCTGTCACTGCCAAACTCTTCCTCTGTTTTGAGGATGATAGGGTCATCCTCAAATCTCCTGTTGTAGGCATCATGAAACTCATAGTGGAAGTCTTTCAGTGGCAGGAGCTCTGGGCTGTCAGCCCGTGTGGAGTAATGGTTTTGCTGCTCCTTATTGATCGACCCACCATTTTGATTTTCAACATCATCCTCAGTGTCACTTTGGTGGTCTTTTAGTGCCGGTGACATGGTGATTTGATGGAAGGAATCGAGCTCCTTCCAGCTGTTGACGTCCACTAATCCAACATGGTCCCCCGAGTCCTGTGGATCCTTATTAGGCTTGTGGTTGTTGGCTTGCATATTGCTTGGAATACTGGTCTATCTGATAGTCTTGGTGTGTAAAGTGGTGTGTCTTCTTCGTCGTTGTTTTTGTTTTGTTTTTGTTTGTGTGTAGTTTCTCTACGTGCAGAAGCAGGTTCGTCCAAACCGAAATTGACCGCAGCCTTGCACAGTATGTTCGGTACGTGTGGCGACAAACTGGCGAGGGTATGGAGGAGGCAAAAGTTCCTTGCCTTGGTTCGAAACGTGAACTTGAGGGCCATTGATGACTGACGACCCTTCGGCGTCATCTGTATGTTAAATCTCTGTCTTACCGATTCTCTTTGATGGGCTATGATTGCCACGAGACTGTCGCGAGACGGCACTCTTTCCGGAAATGGGTTGTTTAAGCTGTTGTTTTCTAATCCAGCCTGAGTGGAGAATCAAATTCCTCTGTAACCTGGCGCTTGCTGGCTTGGGTGTGATCTTGACCCCCCATTAATTAAAACTTTCTTCGAACTGGCACAAAGAAGGTTCAGAGACTGGCAAGAACCGTTTGTCATCGACTGAGTCAGCATGCCACTTCGTCAATGTCCCATCGGGTCATGTCATGCAGTACCGGTTACCGGTACTGTACCAACTGCAGCCTGTACATACATGTAGTTGGAGGAGTCATTTTCATAATCAAACCGTTCAAAGAACACTTTGAAAAGAGTACTTGTAAATCCTGTCCATTCTTCAACCATCAGGGAAACCACTCTACATGTACTACATGTTGTGGTACAACGGCTGCAACGTCAGTTTCTTCATTCAGAATTAGGCAGCCAACGGTATTAGTGTCACTACACTTTCGTAGCAAGTCACTAGCTAGGTGTAAGTAGGAGCCGTACCGGCACCGGTAGGTGGGTGCCAGCTGCTGGTCATATGGTACGATTTTGGTGGTCTACGGTGCCAGTTGGTACAGTGGTTCGTGGTGGCCGCCTATCTCGAGCAGCTTTTTTGTACAACTTGTAGCTAGCTAGTAGGTACCAGGTGCTCTGGAGTAGTGGGCAAAGGAGGATCTGCCACGCAAGCGTCTCACTTGGCTCAGGCAAGCAGCAAGACAACACGACGAGCTTGCATTTGTCGACCTTTTGGTTTGGGTTTCCTTTTTCGATAGTGTAGCTAGCTAGGGAGAGTGTTCTTCTCTTATTGGTAATTAATCGGTACCACTGATGGAGCGAATCCATGGCAATCGAACCCTCGAACTTCTACTTTCAGCCATCCTCATTGAAACCATGAGCGTGAACCCCAGCACACCCTGCTTAACAAATCAGCAGCCTAAAAATGATCCTCATCGAGCCATGGAATGGCAACAGTCCTCAACCCAAGGCGGAGGAGGATGCTCGACGACGCTCGACGACGCGCACGCGCAGAGGCGGGTGAATTAAGGAGACCGAGCGAACCAGTCAGGAAGCGACTTCGTTTTGCGTCAGGCCATTTTACCCACAACACGGTTCGATTCAATCTTCTATTCATTGAATACGGGTGTCATTGCCAACAATGGCCCCAATGGACGGGTCATCGCTGAGGGATGGAAAGACAACACTATTCCTCTTCTAGTGTCATGCGGTGTCCAGACAGACCCGCCCGCCGGAAGATAGGACTACTAATAAGAGGTTAGACCATGGCCTATCCTTTGCCATCCTTCTCGAGCGACAATCTCTAGCTATCAGGCGCGTCGCCTCAATTGACAATAGCGACTACAAGCCCCAACTGTAATTGAAAATTTAAAAATTATAGATTACAATAGCTACTACACCTGCTTGATTTGTTGACCAACGTTGATGCATGGTTTTTTATTGGAAATCACATGAACAGTAATCAAGGGTAGCAAAATAATCCCTTGGGACTCACTGTGAGGTCCGGATCTGTGGTTGTAGGGTATGAAGTTCCCACAAACATGTCTGCTGTGGGTGCGGTGGTACTGGAGATTTTTTGAGGCCCCAGAAGTCAGGTCTCGTGCCAACATGCTGGCATCATTGAACATGAAACTAAAGTCAGTGACAGAACTGACATCCCTACTTGATCCATCAACATTGAAACTGAGGCACTATCGAACATGGCATAAAACCCATCCCCGTTGACCTGACTTGTGTCCCAACTAAACACATCACCATTGAACAGAGCAGTACTCCCAAACATGTAAGACATGCTTGTGACCTTGCTATTGAAACTGGTTGCACCATTGAACATGGCATAAAATCCATCCCCATTGACCTGACTTGTGTCCCAACTAGACACATCACATTGAACAGAGTAGCACTCTCAAACATGTCATACATGCTTGTGACCTTGCTTGTGTCCCAACTAGACACATAGATAGGAGAAATTCTATTTGCTGTTTTCTCTGCTGCACTGCCGCTGGCCTCCAGTATCATCTCAGGTTCCAGAACGCCAGAGAGAGCCCACTACATGTATGTAATCTGGGGTTGAATCGGGTTGACTATGGATTAGAGAGAGCTAAGATGAGGATGGAGACAGAGGTCAAGGGGAGGGCACGACGCTATCTGGTTTTGTGTTGTATCACGCGCAACTCTCTTCGAGGTGAAGTGCTAACTCCAACCCTATCGACGGTCTGAGCAGTGGAGACATCAATAATTGTTGTCGTCGAGTCGAGTCAAGTCATTGAAATGCAAGCTTTTCCTCCTGGCTCCAGGACAAGGTGTCTGATTGGACTCGCCGCCTGGGCTTGCTCTCTGACGCCTGCCCAAATTTTCCTCAGTCTGCATACTGTGGTCTTTCCAAGTCACTGCAACATGAGTGGACATTTGTGCAACGAGTCAATGAATGTGAAGCTACTGCCTTCACTCCTCTTGAGTCTGCCTTGGCCGAGACGTTTCTCCCTCGTCTCTTCCATCCTCCTTCTCCCGATGATTCCCTCCCGGCTTTGACTGTTTCACGTCGTCTCACGGCTCTCCCTGTCAAAGCCGGTGGCCTGGGCATTCCCAATCCCACTACCACAGCTGCCACTTCACACGAAGCCAGTGTTGCCATGGCGATCCAAATCTCCACGGCTCTCACTGGCTCTTCTACAAGCCCCTTTAGTCTACTGACCACGATGCTCATGTGACCGCCACGCGTGCTCACACTCAAGAATCTCGTGTGAAAGAGGCTCAACAGACTCTTGCCACCATCAAGGCTGCTGCCCCTGCAGTCCGTCGTGAGGGTCTCCAACGGGCTTGTTCAACTGGGGCGTGGCTCTCCGTCACCCCCATGCCAGAGAATGACACCGTCCTCTCTCCCCTGAGTTTCGGGATTCTCTCCATCTCGATATGGACTGACTCCTTCGGATCTCCAACCCCACTGTGATGGCTGCAAAAGTTAGTTTGGTCTCCACCATGCTTTTCCTGCTCCCAGGTGGACTTCTTCTTCAGCCCACAATCAAATTGTGCGCGAGCTGGCTGATTTATCTTCCATGGCTTTCATGCCCTCTGCTGTCCGCGACGAACCCCGTATCACTCTTGGTCGCCAGCTATGGCTCCGTTGACTCTGCTGATCTTCCCATGCTCCTACTCCCTCTGATCCCTTGTCCAAGATCGGGGTGACCCCTAGTTCGCGGGTTTCTGGCATCGAGGTACCGATTGTATTTTCGATGTCTCCCTCGTGATGTTGAGTCTCCTGGTCGTCGTGACCGTGGTGTCACTGCTGAGAAGGCCCTTTTCAGCGGGAGAGGCAGAAGAAGACGAAGTACCAGGCTCAGTGCCTGCACAACGCCGCCACTTCACCCCTTTGTTGTTCTGCTGATGGCCTCTTGCTCCGAAGCTACTGCTGTTCTCCAACGGCTCTCCCAGCTTTTGGCTCAAAAGTGGTCAAGCCCTACTCTGTGGTTCGCTCTTTCATCCGGCAGGTTGAGCATAGCTCTTGCCCGTGCCACGACTGAATAACACCAAGCGCACTCCGAAACACCCCGACATCTTCCAAGAGAAGATGGGCACACTAATGCACGACCTAGGATACGTCCGTTGCATACATTGATGATCTATTCATCCTAACTAACGGCGAACTAGCAGATCAAGTTGAAAAGATGGATGAAGTTCTCGGAAAGGCTTCGAGTAGCAGGACTTAAGATCAATGTTACCAAGTCCTTCTTCGCAGGAGGAGAACTTGAATACTTAGGTTACTGGATTACTCGAGAAGGGATCAACCTATAACCAAGAAAAAAGACTCGATCCAGAATATCGCTCCTCCTACCAACAGAAAGAACTCCGTAGATTCATTGGACTAGTGATACTACTATCGAGACTATGTGGATTAGACATTTCACATGTATGCCCCACTCGCTCGTTGAACTTCCAAAACAACGAAGTGGAAGTGGGAAGCCGAACACGACAAGGCCTTTAGCCAGATGAAGAAGATCATCAGCAAAGAAAACTTGCTCGCTTAACCCTTGACTTCAACGAACATTCGTTATCCACACGGATGCGGGTGATACTCAACTAGGTGTAGTAATTTCCCAGAATGGGAAACCTATCGCGTTCTACGGCAGGAAGCTCAACCCTGCTCAGACACGTTCAACCGTTACCGAGAAGGAAATTCTCAGTATCGTAGAAACTCTAAAAAAGTTCCGCAACATTCTTCTGGGACAGAAGATCGTTGTACATACGACCACAAGAATCTTACATTGAAGAACTTCAATACTGGATCGCGTAATGCTATGGCGCCTTATTCTGGAGAATACGGCCCTGAACTACGGTACATCTAGGGCGAACAGAACATCGCAGCTGATGCGTTGTCGAGATTTAACATCTCCAACAACGAAGGTTCTTCAGAACAAATGGACCCAGGCGGAATCGCTGAAGTCATGTGTGCAGACGATAGTAGATTGTGAGAGAGGCATTCCCGTGTCCCGCTCTAAGGATTTGCCGAGCGTGTTGGTGGTCTCGCACTGTGTGCTCCCTCTCTCGCAGTCTTCCTCTCCCCGACTGAAGGTCTTGCTCCTTTTGGAATCCTCCTGACTCCTGTCCCTGCCTTCACAACCGCTGATCTATAGCCTTTCCATGATTAGTCCCTGCTATAAGCGCAACCTCTGATTTCTAGGCATGCCAATGTTCACTACGATCTACGATAGGAGCGGCGCGACGCGTTGCCTGGCGCGTGATGAGAGATCTGATCTCCGGTCTCCTTCTCTATCGAAGCTCTCTAACGTACCATTAGTACAAAGCCGCGATTACGATATAGACAAAGAAGCTATCGAATCTGGGATAGAGGCATACCCATATGGGTAGCCGTACACGACAGCACACTAAGTGAGATCTCGAGCGCACTTAGACTTCAATGGTCATCCTCAGTTGCCCCCTTGTTATTCTATTCGCTCAGTGTTTGCTTGCGTGGAATAGTGTCACTGTGCCTATGGCGAGACTCCGGCACGCCATAAACTTATGCTTGTCTATCTATATAGCCGAACAGTACGGTAACGACTGTGAACGCGCAGCGCTAGTGCAGATAGTAGCTGTGCATATGTCATCGTTGCCAGAGCTGCCAGGTGATCAAACCCAAGACGCGTAATCTGGGATTTATGCCTCCAACGACTTGTTCCATGGATGATCGCCCTGGGAGACTTGAACTCTGTAAGTGACACATGATAGCGCCCTCTGACACAGACGTCGGGGATCCTAAGTATAATAGTAGCTACACATTTCTTACACTTCCATTGTGATCTGATACGCATTAGATCTCCTGTATGTCGGATCGGAATCGATAATTAGATCAGAGATCTGCTCCTGGACAGTGCATTCAATTCTTAATAGCTTAGAGCCATCGTCCTAGAGCTCACCAACGTGGACGTTAACTCGGTATCCAGCCGGCTTGAGGTTTATCATGGATAGGAGGACATGAGTTTCCGCGCATAAGGCAGTAGACAGTAGAATCCTCTTCTCGGTGTAAATATTTGGGAGCTATGAAGACCTTCGTCGTGCATGAAGGAATCTATTAATCTCATAGCCAACTGCACAGGCCTCATACTGTCTCATTATCTGCGTCGTAGCGGCTCGGGTTGTATTCTCGTACAATCCTCTATGTTCACGAGAGAATTAGGGCGTTAGCAACCTTAGTGGTGCCGCATTGCTCACTTTTCGATGCTATTATAATTTCTATCGCTGGGCAGGGATTCTCTGACCATTAATTTTTCTCTGTATCTAGGAGCTTGGTTCTTGTTTTCCGGGAACATTGCTCCGACTACATATCAGTTCGAGAGCTCTTTCATTTGATCTGCTGTTGCACAAGAAAGAGCGAAAGTAGAAAGATGATAATCTACTTGCTCACCTTGAATGCGCATTGACTACACGCCATCAGTGCATGTGCTCGAGCTTGCTGGTTCGTGCACACCAAGCCTCCGAAATTCAAACAATGCTCGCAATCGAGGATATGCCGGTCCTCCAGGTTAGCATTCGGTCGTACACTACTCGCAATACATCGAGTGGCACGCTCATCGACGTCCTCGAGTATAGAGCCTTCCGCCCCATGAACAAGGGGCAGGTCCCTACAGCTCTACTTACAACGGAAGTGTGCATCTTCCCATCATGACCTGGAGCGCGCGGTGGCCTAGCCAGGATTAACCTATTAGAAGGGCCTGATCGACAACAGTCATCATCGATCCACCTCCACCCAGGTGCGTCTGAGTGATCAGGTCCCATGCTGTTGGCCATTGCCTTGTCGTGCAGGGCAAGGTGCCAGCAGAGTCCATAGGCGGTGGCGCACCTAAGACTGACCATGTCAGGGTATGACATATCCAGTGGGCGAACAATGTCAGGCAGAAGCCGACAAGAGAGCCATGCGATAGGGCCAAATGACGCACTGGCAGACAGTGGCTCCCAAAGGGGAGGCACGTGTCTGCTGGGGCGGTGTGGACTGTAGAGGGGTTGTGGGGTGAATGTTGGAGGGGGGTTGTGGGCTGTAGATGGTATGGTGGTGGAGGAAGTGGGTAGGGTGTGTTTCTATGGGAGGCATGATGGAGGTGTGGAGGGTGTAGTCCCTGTGATGTTGACTGTTGGGTCGTGTGCTGCAACTCAAGCACAGTGTTGTGAGGTGGTGAGGAGATTGATTCAAAGGAATCTATTCAAGGAGGACATGCTCTGGGGCACTGGCAATCAGGGTTGGATCAAAGCTGTTGGGTGGGGATGGCCACTGGTTCAGAGGCTGGGTCCCAATCTAGTACAGTTACCACAAACTGCAAAAGGAAAGGATCAAAGCAAAGGCTGATAGGGATTCTTTCAGGAGAAATGGAGAATCACGCTATAGCCAGTAGAGGCAGTGGTGGGGATCAAGGGGTGTTGTTGGTTGATGGGGCTGTGTTACTGGTTGACCTGTGTTGTCTCAAGGCTGGTACTCAATCTGGTGAAGGCACCACAGACTTCAGCAGAGAGTCAAGCCAAGATTTGTAGAGGTACTCGATTCAGTGGAATGGACAAAGACTGAGGAGTCACTCAACAATCAAGTAGAGAAATAGAGCGTGCGTATATCTCCACACCACGCTCAGTTCTGTCTGGCTCAATCCTTTGGAGTCAGACAAACTCAGTAGGAGAGTCAGGTGCAGGAGCAGAGAGGTGGCTGGTTCAATGGAGGTGTTGCACAATCTAGCCAAACACGCTAGAGGGGCAGCTTTTGTAGTTGTTCTTGTGGGGGTGAGGTCCTTTGGAGAGGAGCTGGATATCCAGGTGGGGCTGTAAACCAACCAAGAAAGCAGCGAGCCTGGAGATAGCAGAACTCAAGTCCTTACAGGAACTCTGTTGTTGTTTGTGTTCCTCTGGGAGAGGAGGTAGATATCAATGGGGAGTGTGTAACAGTAGCAGGTGTTGATCATCAATCAGTCTGTATAGGAATAGGGCTGGTTGGATCAGTAGGATCAGTTCCAACAAGGACGTCGGGAGAAACCCAGAGTGGCCGGTGAGAAAGTAAGAAATACAGCTGTGTTTCTGTTCTCGGCGGTCACTGCAGGTATCTCGTGAAGTCCTTCTTGATCGTTCGATCCGTACGGAGGAAGAGGTACGGAGGAGAGGTACGGTCGCGGGAAGAGGTACGTCCGGGGGATACGATTCGATTGGGAGGATCGATTCGATTCAGGAGGATTCGATTCGATTCAGTTGAATCGATTCGTATCAACGTCACCCCGTAGGGTAAGGTTAACCGGAGTTGTTGTTGTTGCGGAAGATTCAATCGTACGAAAAAAGAGGATCGACAATGGGATTTCTTGGGCCGTCGGCAGTGAGAGAACAGAAAGTAACAAATGGGTATGTGTTTCTCTTCTATTCTGGAACTGCAGAAGACCGGAGACTTCTTTCTTGTGTTCAATTTCTTCCAACTTGGCCGTCGGTGGTCGAGAATAGAAAACCCGCCCGATCTCGTAGGATTTCAATTGGGATGGCTTTCTAATCTGAACCAGAGAAGGCCGCTTTGATAGTCGCTTGATAGCAGAGGTGCGCTGATAGAGATAGGAGGTATCGATCCTGTCAACCGGAGGTTGAATGAGGGCTTGAATGAGAGATAAAGAGAGGAAAAGGGATGTGTGTTTTCCGTGATGACGTTGAGTGGATTCCTATAGTAAAACAGTACTCTTCAACGAAGATAACAGATAACAGGCTTCCTGAGGTCCTGTCGCTTCGTTTCAATGCTTCCAATGGGTCTAATAGGTGTGGTGATGGTATAGAAGTGACCGTCGTATTGTTATCGTTGTTGCTATTAGTGTTTTGGTTGACAGATCCAGCGGCAGGAGTCAGTAGTTGCTCCCGCTTGGAAAAGTAACTCTATGGTCGAGCGTGCTCATCAGACCATACGCAACTTGATCGCTGTTCAAAACATCAATGCCAAGACGACCTCGTGAAGATCCTGGGATGGAGTCCTACGGCGGTTCGCTTCGCAATGAACGCCACGATTCATACCACCTTGCGTGCAACGCCTGCACAGCTCGTGTTCAACGTGACGCGATTCACAACGTCGTTTCGAAGCAAACTGGAAGTACACAAGGAACGTCGCCAACACTCATCCAACAGAACAACGTAGGGAAACGCGACGCGTGTCCCTCATCAATACAATGTCAACGATACCGTGATGATTCAACAGTATCAGCACCGCAAGTATGGTCAGCCAAAGTACAAAGGTCCTTACACTACAGACCGAGTCAATGACAATGGCACTGTACGGCTCCAACATTCTACCGCCAATGGCGGCACAGTCTACCAGACTTGGAACATAAGGTATATACACCCATACAAGGCCTGATCCCCTTGTAGGATTGCCATCGTGCGACGCACATGTCTACATCCAATCTCATGAGAGTGCCCCGCACTTTAAATCATATGTTCTCCTTGTCCGACTGATGTCGTGCCTTCTGTGACCCTTGTCAGGGGGCGAATGCAATACACGGCTCTTAGCCTTATTCGCGACTCGATCCTAGATAGGGTTTGAGTTCGACTCATGACTGAGTCTCTCGTGAATAGTCATTGAGACAGGGTTCTCATGACCGCTAGTCATACTAGGTCGATAGTGAAACATCGCGCTAGATATTTAGCTGGCGTGGAGAGATTCCACGCTACTAGATAAATGCTAGACGAATCTTCCACGCGTTCCGTTTGTGGATCGTGGAATGAGTAGGATTACTACCACAACCTACTCTATCACACTTTACAGTCTCCCGCGGGAGTTCAGATCTACGATCCCTTGATTGTGATCTCTCTCGTTGATTAGTTTTCATAGCTTTCTAATCCTCTCATAACTTTCATTCTCTCAAACTCAAAACACTCGAAAGATCTTTACACTAGCTTTTAGCGTAGTGCATTCGCCCTCAGCTCCAGTTGAGAAGCTAAAATGGGTCTGCTCTTGTCGAACTCAACTTGCAGATGAACAAGTGAGCCCCTTCCACCAGTGTTTTTTTGAGCACTTCATCGCCAAACAAATTTACAACTTGAACAACTTTCTTCATCAATTCTTCCCAGAGTTGGCCATTGACCCAGCCTTGGATGCGACCGCCAAACCGACTGTATCGATTGTCAATCTCGTCCGGAGACAAGCCTGCAAGAGAGGAGGTAGCCGTAGCGTCGTCTGAGTGATCGTTCAAGAACTACAAGCATCCTTCGGCTTCGAACTTGGTTCAGATGGGCATGTAGAAGTACTTCATTCTGACGCCTTTCAATTTCCAGCTGCTGATCAAACTGTGCCCATGAGACAAGATGAAGATAAGTCGTGGGATGTAGTTTTGTCGTCCTGCTACCTCGTCATCGCCTGGTTTTGGATCCTGAATGAAGATGATCCTAAAACGACTTGCGTTGTCGATAAGACCAAGCCACGGCTTCATAGGATCACCGGCATCACACATTCCACAATAGAGCTTGCTGCCATCAAAGCTGCCTGGTGCTTCTGAGAGCCCAAAGAATTCTTGACCTCGTCATCAAATGAAAACAGGAGTATGTCATTTTCTTTCCAATACACCACTGTCTGCCTGCTCTCCTTTTAACAAGATATCGTAGCAAGAATGCGCCGAAGACAGTCTTGCCAATCCCGGGAGTTCCCGACAAGGCACAGACGAAACTGAATAGCTCGTGTGTGTTCTGGAGCTCCAAGGCATTGTGAATGTGTGGCAAGAGGTGATCGTAACACGGGCGAACAATGAGTTTGTCCCAATGCCTTCCCCAAGTGGTATGTGTTCGATAGTATCTTTGCCACCTTCCGGTATAGTTTCTTGGATATCACCGAACAGTAAACTTGTGTAGAACCTATTGTTGATAGCGACCTCGAAAGGGTCCCTCATTGTTGATTCCTTTGTTTGAGGAGTCTGTCCTAAAAAAAAAGCAGAATAAAAGTAACGAAGCCAACAAAGGTGGCTTTCTTGGTCTAACCCACGAATGAAGTGAGTGATCCCGATACGGTACTACCAGTGACAGGGTGTCACGCGACTTACAGTCTGTCAGTCAACCGGTAGCCAGAGGATCGAATAGCGATCCTCTCACTCTTTCATTTCTAGTTCTTTGTTATACCAAGTTACTAGTCGTAGAGTCCTCCGACAGGTTACGAGCCCTGCTACCGCTTCTAATGCCATACATGCTATTACCATTGCCATTGCTATCACAATTGCCATTGCCATCATCATTGTCGATCAATTTTCTAGTGTAAAATTGATCTCAGAGAGCCGATCGGCCGAAAGGTCGAACGACCGATCTCGCCTTTCAGACCACTTCCAGTCGATACAAAGGTAACCATACGACTGCATGAGTCTATACAATAGAGCTACTACATCAAATAACAACGAAAACCCTTGGAAACGACGACACGACGACCGAAAAGCGCCATTGTCCCTCTTTTCGCTCCACGAAAGCATCAGAATTCCGAGGAACACGCTGACATCATCAGAATTCCGAGGAACACGCTGACATCATCAGAATTCCACGGAATTCCGAAGACGTTTTCCACGCTTTAAAAAGTTTCCACTCCACGCCGAGTTTCCACTCCACGCTCCGAGTTTCCACTCCACGCTCCGACTCCACGCTCCCACGCTCCGCTTACCGTATACCCAATACGTCCGGAACGACACGATAGACTCATTTACGATACCCATTGATTCGTTTGAGCTACGATTGAAGAGCTACGGCCCCTTTTGTCCGATCCTATTCAGTTGTCCGCTCTTATCAAGTGTCCATCAAGACCGTCCGTCCCTCAAGTCGTCTGCCCCCATCAAGTGTTTGTGACTTTCTTTGGTGTCAGGATACAGACGTTAAAACCAGCCCATACATCTCAAGTGCGAAAGCTATCTTGTTTTCTTCTGGACGTCCATTATGACTGACTTTTCTACTATCACTGACTTCCATGTCAGTTTCTCAGAATCTGATCGTCGGTTGCAAGCACATACTCAGCTGAACCTTCTCTACAGCGACTCACTTCTACATCCTGAGCACCTGTTCACTGCAAACCCACCCCGAAGTGATAATGTCCTTGCTGAAGCTGCTTTAATAGCCGAGATCCGTCGACAGATATGTGAATATTTGATTGTTCCTTGGGCCAATGAAACTCTTGTTGATCCCATCAATACCATTCGTCCTATTGTCAATGGTATGGGTATCAGTATTTCCTACGGCACTGGAGCACCCCGTCGTTTGACTCAAAGTAACTTCAATCGGACTCTCACCGATGCTGTCAATGATGGTGCTACAGAAGTCTACCTCACTATCCCTGCCAGTTTCCTCTACTTTGACAACCGAGAAGTTATCAGCTACCGCAATTGGAATCATATTGGAATCCATCCATTCCCACTCCCAGCACCACCTCCTGCACATCCTTCAGCTACTGATATTGCTGCTGCTGTTGCTCGTGCCATTCCAGCCCCACCAACTGCAGTCGATGTTGGCCGTGCTGTTGCTGGAGCCATTGCTGCTCCTGTTGCTCGTGGTGGACCACCTGGACCTGCACCACCTGGAGGCCCCCATGGTCCTCATCCTCCGCCTGTAACCATCTGGACATTCAATGCTGGTGGTTTACCAGCTGATGTCAAAGCCAGGTACGATCTCAAAATGAGCAATGGACTCCTCACTGGAGCACAACTTTCCACTCCCTATCTCGGAGGAGCCTTTTATCACCTTGAACATCCTTCTGCTATCATTACCAGTGACGGCACTCTTTACATCAGCCCCAATGGTGGTGTACCAGATGAAAAGGGTCTTATTCGATGCCCTGTCATGTGTGATGACGATACTCATACTGGTGTTCGGAGTTGGTATAAGAACTGGGTTGCTCATTGCATCAAACATGGCTTCTTCTATGCTCATCCATTTCACTGCTTTCGCAGAGACCATGGAGGAGCTCGTGGTTTTACTGTTGGAGCTAATGCTGTTGATGACTTGCCGCCTTTGATGGACATTCCAATTCAGCGAATGGCGGGCACTCTGTTTCAAGTACTATCACAAAAAGGAATGTTCCCTTCAGGAAGTCGCCTTCCTTTCATTGTTGCTTCCTGTTATGGGGATGGTTACAAGGCCATCAAAGGCATTCTCCTCAAGTCACATCCATCCTTTCATGACCAACCAGCTACTTTGATTAGAGGCTATCCAAGACAACAGAAGAATGAATCTCTTCTTCAGTATTTCTCTCGCTATGATGACTACATTGATCTGCGAGCCCTCATTTGTGATGACAACCGCGATCTCACAGCTACAACTGAGATTGATAACTTCATTGCAGGAACTTTGCATGCCGATTTCTTGAATAGATGCAGTCGAGATGAACGCCGTCAAGCTGCCCATCTTCACAAGTACCAAGGCAACCAAATTGTCGAAACTTTAGAAAAGTTCCTTTCAACTGTTGACAGTCCTATCCATCAGACTCGCCAGTCTTTTCAGCGTCCTAGAACCAATTCAACTCCAGCTCGACGACCATCTTTTGGACCAATGCAACCACGTGGCAGCTACATCTCTACTCCATCTCCGCAGAGATCTAATTTCACTGGTCATCGTCCATCTTCAACTCCAACTTCAATTCCAGTTCATCATCTTCAGCTTAGCCCCACTGATTCTACCACACCTTCACTATCAGCTACAAACTCCGAAGAGACTCTGGAATCTCTGACTGATGATTTGGCCAGCCTTCCACATCCCAACCACAAAAAGGAGTTGTTCTACATTTACAATGCTTGTGTCCATCGTATCCAAGCTCAACCTTCCTATGTTGATGCTCCCACTTGTATTTGTTGTGGAGCTCAACACAGATTTGATGAATGCCCTGTTCTTTGAAAGCGTTACAGTTCCTCCCACGACTCAGAGTATCCGTGAGTAGATTGAGTCATGTTTTATGAGTCAACACGATGGAACAGAGAACGCTGGCAAGAACACGTTCTCAACGAAACCAAAGGACACGGTAAATTGGAGTATTCGACAGGAGTAAAGCATCCTGCCAACGAACCGTTTCCCGCAGATACCACGTTGACTTCCGTATCAACTACCAGGATGTATTGATCCAAC
>CAICTM010001512.1:0-27853 GCA_903772945.1 Seminavis robusta
ACCCTCCCAATCACCCGACCATTGATCCCTCTGTGAATATGTTTGCTGTGAGATAATACATTAAAGCTGGTGCTGCTTCTGAGGAGAAGGACAATAATAATCAGGCCAAGTAACCTCATAGTCAGGAAGGTGTTGTGATCAGCAAGAGGGTTTGATGGATGATGGCAATGTGCAGTAAAAAGTAAAGAGTGAGAAAGATTGGTTGGGTGGTTGCAGAGAATAAGAATTCTGGGGACTTCTTTGGCAACGTCTCCTTCGGCGGCTTTGATGGTTTAATTTTAAAAGTGACTGTCACTCGAGTGACTGAGTGCTTTGGCAAGGGGTGTGATGGCTTATTCTGAAAGTCACGACTGACAAAAGGATCTTTCTCAAAATCCAAAGGGCTCTCTCTCTTGTGCTGGTACTGGTACCGGTACGCGCACAATGACATGTACAACATCGAAAGTGTTGAAACTATGAATTCCAACGTGGGAAACGGCGAGCACATGAGTGTGGGGAATGTGTGGGCTGAACTGCCGATTCCCTTGAGTGATATCTTTCAACAAGAGGTTGCCCCATACTTGAAAGTGGTAGATTTTGTCCACCTCTCGGCAGTATCAAGAAGGTATCAGATTCTCTTTGGTGCTACTGGTAGCCAGGGAAGCACCAAGCCATTGGCAGACCTTTTGCGTAGGGAAGCAGATCACCACCCACCTGGCGGTGGCAGCCTTTACTATACAAACCAGCTTCCCACCATCGGCAAGCTCACTGTGGAGGAATCGCTCCAAGAGGATCCCTTGTTGGTTGCTCAACTTCGCAAGGGAGCAATGCGCCGGCGCAAGCTTATTCTACTGCATTATCCTTCACAAAGAAATCATGATGATAGCGATGATGATAGCGATGACGATGAGCATCAGCATGGCTTGGATGAAGGATCACAGCTGCAACTCCGGACAGTCATTCGTTCCTTTCTACCAAAGAACTATGTAGAATTGAACAGAATCAGGGCCGAGTTTTACCAAAGAGTTGGGTCTTCTGAGGCACCATGTGGTAGCACTAGCTTTGTGGCAGTCAATCTTTCAGGTGTTGATATCTATTGTCATTGGATTGATTTTGATGGAGAAGTTACTGTTCGAGATGGAGATAGAATCCCTCCTGGACCCAATGGCAATGAACAGCAACCTTCATTTGTCGTGAACCACAATTCAAATCAACATTCCAATCCAAGGCACGTTTTTGAACATGGGAGTTATGTCACTCATGCATTTGCCTTGTGCTTTCAATCTGGTGGCCCACCCTTTGCTATTTACCAACCTCGGACGTGGTGAGGAAGACGCTCGGCAGCGTCAAGGCTGCGACGAGGGGAAGCAAAGCATATCCATTCTATTGCCATTTTGCCTGGTGGCTGTATCCAAGAATTGCACTGCGAGCTGTTTCATATTTTTCCTCGCGACGGCGCTAGGTCGGCGGTAACTTGGCACTATGCCATGGTTGACCGAGATACAGATGAAGTTGTGTTGCCGGAAGAACAAGGGGTGGTCATGGAACAACCTCGGCATCCTCTTCCTCTCGCGATTATTCAAAGGGTACCAACGGTAAGAGCTGGTGTCGTGGCTAATCAAAATGACCTGAGAAAAGAACTTTCAAGGGCCTACTATGGGCTCCACATGCCAGATATTGGGCACCCTTGCTGGCTAGAAGGTACGCTTGGAGTTGTAAGGACTATTTGTCGTGATAGTGGTTCAAGATATATCGGTATGCCTGCAGTGAACCTTGTTGACCCCCTAAGCGCGGCCCTGTGGCAATATGAAGAGCAACAGGACGGATCTTAGAAAAGTCTGGCAGCAATAGCATAAATGCTGCGATCGTCTATCGTTCTAGTAGGCTGTGGATGTACCAATGGCGATTGGCCATGCTGCCATCTTTAACCGTACGAGTAGATGCATGGGAACCGATGAGGCAGCGTCATATTTGAAACCTGGCTTTGGAGTGGCCTTGGAACAAGCGGCGTGGAACGGTTACTCCTATTCCAGCTTTCTAACCTCAAAAAGGATTGTTAATATGTTGTATCATCATAAATCTTTGAGGTAGCTAATGGTAGCAGGCAAGCAGCTTTCCTGCCACCTTTCTATGGAACGATTGCCGAACTCCGCCGCTGTCTATACTTTGGCCGGTTCGGCCAAAGGAGCGGGTCCAGGTCCACCCGGATGCGGCGAAGACCTAGGAGCCTCTGGACCACCCATCATGGGCCCCTCCGGCGTGGACAGCATCCCCGGCCTAGGAAGGGTGGACGCCACTGTTAACGGACGTGCTTCACCAATAACCATATCCGCCATGCCTGCTGGATCCGTGGCATAAGATTCTGGGAATCCCTGAATACGGATATTCAGTCGTCGCAATGTCATAAACTGCAAGGGTGATCAGAAGGAGTTAAGTTTGAAATCCTAACAATTTGTTGAAGGTTGAATCAGTCTTCATTACGTTAGCTTACCTCGTCCATTTCAACTTGAATGGCAGCACTCTTCATTTCTGGGGCTGGCTCTCCCGAGCGCCGTTTAACCTTGGGCTGGTAGGGACAGACATGGCCCTTCTTGGGCACTCCACACTGCGCAACAAATCAATGAAGCAACCAAATGGAATGCAGGCCGATGAGATCAAACACGCACAAACGCACAAACGCACAAACGTCACCAGCAGCACCGACTTACCCTACCACACTTGTAGCTCCCACGCCCCTTGTCCTTGTCTGAATGCTTGCCACCAGCAGAAGATTGCGAAGCATCATCGAGAAGTCCACGAGAGCCGTGATACATGTCAGAATCCGGCGCGGGTGCATCCAGCCCTGCAGGGGGGCATACTGGTGTCCCTGGTGGTGGGTATGCAGCAGGTCCCATCATTCCGCGATTCATCATATCCGGAGATGCCCTCGGTCGACGAGGAGGCGTTTGTGAAGCACTTGCCCATCCACCGTACTGTTGATGCATGGGTGGTGGATGGCCTCCATGCCATTGCCCCGGAGGTGGCGGATGATTTCCCCACTGCGGACCACCCCATTGAGGAGCACCGCTCCATCCAGCTCCGTAAGGTTGTCCCGGCATTGGTCCAGCTTCACCCGCTTTCGGTGCTTTGCTGCCTGGTTTCATAGGTCCTCGTCCTCGGGCCGGTGGTGGTTGTCCCTTTCCGCCTGGTGGGGGCGGTGGAGGTTGATGAGGGGGATGTGGACTTCTGTATCCACTCCATTGTCCAGGTCGTTCTGGTGTCATGGGTCCTCCTCGTTGTGGGTACATTGGCTGCCCAGGACCACCTTGCCAACCATGAGGCGGTGGTGGCCCATACTGCCCTTGCCATCCCATGTAGTGCCCCCCGTATCCTTGTTGTGGATATCGTTGTGGTGGCATCGGTCCATGGCCTGGCGGCATTCCATCTGGAGGCATTCCATCGGGCTTGTGTCTCTTGGAACCAGGTGGTTGACCGGCATTGACCATTATGGGTGGCTTTCGTTCGGAGACCATGATTTCTTCGTTTGTCGACTTGTTTGTTTGGTTTGTTGTGGATCAATGGTCAGAGGGAAAATACAATCCCAATAGGACTGAAATTTTAGGGTGATAAATACTCCTGGTCCTCGGAGAATGAACAAGGGTCGGAGACCGAACCAAAGAAACGGGAGTCCTCTCTAAAACCTAAAACTACTAGCAACTCCGAAATCCGCAGAAAGAATATTCTCTGGATTTTCGCACAATTCTCAGCTACGATAGTTTGTCGCCCAAAGAGAATGGCTGGTAAATTGTCTTAACTTGATCCCCACAACTAAGTTGAAATGATAACAAACAAAACACTGTTGCGGAGGTAGCAGCACGGGATGATCAGCATGGAGAGACAGGTATTTGGTTGTTGGTGGTCTTGCCCATGGGTAGAGCACATGAGATTTGATCCATGGGTGCTCGATGCTGATCGGTTGGGATCGAACGCAGGTAGGCGTAGTGGGATGCACGTCTAAATCTACAAGTGAGTCAACGGCTCGCAGCGTAAGTGCAACAAGGTACTTAGCGCTCATTGGCGTTACGCTCGTGGGGACCACCAAGTGGTCATCACTAAAACACTTTGGAGATTGTGAATGGCTGGGCATCAACAAAGCATCCATGTAGCTAGCAAGCTAACTATGGTATTTTATTAATAGCTGCTAGCTAGCTAGGTACCGGTATGATCATTCTCAGGCTACTGGTACCAGTACCGTATGGAACCTGAACCGATCTTACCCGCCCGGTATCGGTACTAGCTAGTACCGGTATGCACCCATCAAGCCGAGCTTGCTCCCACTCGTTACGGGTATATAGCTACGACTTATACCGGTATTATTAGTCCAAGCAACTGGACTAATAATACCGGTATACAAATGGTTTTGGGATACCGTACCCCATTCTTCATTCCCCCGCACCGCTTCCAAAGATTTTGCGGCTACAGTCGTACTGTACCGTTATGATACCGGTAGAAGCAACACGACATGACCAGGTCAGTTATCTTTATGCATACAGTATCCAGAAGATAAAATCTCAAAGAATATATTATGATCTCTTCAAGCGATAGGAAGATTTTCGGCTTCTGGTACTAGCTAGTACCATACTGTGCCTTTTTAAAAAAAAAAGCTACCGTACAAGCAGGTTGCCACCTCCAAAACTAAAAAAACCCAAAGGACCAAGGAGCCGACCCAGAAACTTAGCCGTTAACTTTCAGAAGGATCAATTGTGCTTCCATGATATCCTTTTCATCGGACTTCATTGGTTTCCGATCATTGGATTGTATTCAGCCACCGAAGGGTTGTTGAACGCCAGCCATCGGCTTTTAATTCTTCCTCACAGAAACGATCTGCGAGAGGAAATTTTCCTCCGCCCCAAAACCCATGCATCAACAGATAACAGCATCAGACGACTATGGTATTGATGCAAATGGTACTAGTATAGAAAAGTAGATAGGCACCCTTCCATTCACCAGCAGCATAACAGCATAAGCTCTTATCCGCTATCCAGACAAGTTCGGTGGAACAAATAGTAGTAGCATGTCCGCCAATCCCAATGGCAATCTAATGGACAGCAACATGGATGATGCTCAATTCTTCAATGGGGCTCACATGTCCGAGGACTGGTACCATGGGCACAAGGTCGTAGCCATGCCTTCGTCAGCCTTTGGTGGTCTCAGCATCCGTGAGGTTGTCTCTTCGCGCAATGAGATAATGAATGAGAGCAATGCTACCAACAACAGCAGCAATCAGAGACCTCGTAGGAGCACGAGTCTCGGCAGGCAGCCGGTGCGTCCTGGACGAGACATTATCCAAGACGTCTACGATCGAATGGGAGTTAGCTATTCACGGCCAATCAACAACTATGAAAGCAGCAATGCCAACAGCCATCCAGGCTCCTCCAACAATGGTAGTGTCTATGACGATGTTCCTCCTCCGGTGAGCAGTTCTACCCTTCAGACACAACCATCCTTCATAGAAAGTGATTATACTGCCAACAACAGCACCATTAATAACTACAGCACTCCCCCGCCTTCCTCGCGATCCAGCACTTCTGGAGGAGGCAAAATGAAAGACAAGTTTAGTGGTAGGTATCGAGCTGCAGCGGCTGCAACGACACGCTCAACGCCCGATCGTCCCAGGACTCGTCCACCAGATCGGGGCAGAATGACAGAACCGAGAGGCCGAACGGCCGAGCCCGATTCACAGGAAAGTGAAGGGAGAAGGCGAGCACGGAGTCTTTCGCGGGGATTGTCCGTTCGGGGACTTTGGCCTCCTCCCAAAGACAACCAACCGTCGGTCGAGGATGACTCTCCTGTCATGCAGCACCAGCCGCCGCAGTCCAAAGGAATACCCGTGGGACACACAAGTGAAAGGTACAGCCAACCCGTGCCACAACAGCAGCCACAGCCCCCGCCGGCATCGTTGCATCCACAAATACTCAACTCGCCAACATCGGAGCGGCCCAAGTCTCCCATTAAACGATCTCATTCGTTTGACGCCAGGCCACAATACGGTGGAGGACATCGAAGTACAGTAGTAGCAGGAGTTCCAAACAGTCTCATGCATCACCAATACCACAACAGCAAAATGAGGTCACCTCAGACAACAGTGCCGTCGCTGGAGGCCACGAACCCTAGCGTGCCTGATGCCAACATGCGCGATGAAAAGAAGGAGAACGATGATCGATCCACCGAGTCGCCTCCATTAGAAGAGACACCCTCCAAACCAAAAACCATGCCTTCTATCAAGGATCGTATCAGCAGTTTTGGGGGAAAATCACCAGGGACATCGTCGTCTTCTCAACGCAATCCACGTCGAAACACTGTTGGTGGAGCAATTTCGGGAATCTACATGAAATCCGCTGCTCCACCTCCACCCAAAGTGGATATCTACAATCAGACCAATCGTATTGCGAACGACGATCCCTCTGCACCGTCTCAGTATCTTCCCGACGACAATCCAAACAGCTTTGACGACAACAATCAGGATGGGCCCACCATGGACAACACTGCCGAGGACTATCCTACCCAGCAACCATCGGAACCTTCCTCTGCCGAAGCCAAGTACATGCGTCCAAGTCAGATGGTCATGTCCAAGAAGGCAGCGTCAAGCCGTCAGTCAGCAGCAGGAAGTGCGAGATCATCCATTGCAAGTTCCTATTTGAGTGGCATCCAATCGTCTGGAACCACCAGGAACCCGTTTCCTGCAGCACCCATGTCGGATATCAGTACCAACAGCAACAATCAGTACGCGGACGACAGTGCAATCCCTACTTCGGGTCAATTGGACGATGAAAAGTCTGAAGGAGGCAAGTCTTCTCTTTCGTACGGAGCCGATCAAGACCGTAGAAGTAAGAATTCGGTGTGGCGCAAGGCAGCAGCAGCGTCTTATGCGAATCACGTTGCAACCAAGGGAATGGAGAGCAGCGGTGCCAATGCGGTTGCAGCTGCGGTGCCGAATATCCCCCAAGGCAACATCAGTGCCAATGCTGCCAACAGCACTGGTTTGTCTGTGGAAACGATTGAACGAATGGTGGATGAACGCGTGCAAATCCAGCTGAGGGAGGTAGAAGCCCGCATGGAGGGTCTCTTGCGCAGATGGATGGATCAAATGAACAACAAGATTACCACTCGTTTGGATGCCATGGAAGCCAGCATCAAAGAGTCCATGTCGGATTCCTTCCCACGTCACGAGATTTGAGAAAGCCACACACGCTGCGGAACAGCCGATTGCTTGCGGAAGCGGACCAACTATTCCTGGAAGTGTATTGATTGGCTTGGTCTGTACCGGTGGAGCTGTATCCTTTTACTCGGACGAGAAGGAATTGTCTTGCTATTCCTTTGAATCGAATCCATTCACAAGAGCGGTACAAGGATGAAAACTAAAACTATCAAGTATCCAACTTGTGTAAACTAAAACTTGAATTTGCAAAATTGCAACAAACTTGAGAAGCTAGGATTTACGTGCCCGTTTCTTGCCGCTCTTAGCTTCCGCTGCTGTGTCGGGTTTGCTCTGATGTGGCATTACTGGTGATGGTGCTACGGGAGGCGGCAAGGAAGCGGCGGGGGCAGCCGGCACGGGTGGTGCTTTGAGGGATGCTGGTGCGATCATGTTCGTTGGCTGGTGAAGAGCCCCCGCTGCCACCGCAGCGGCGGCCGCTGCTGCCGAAGCAGCCGATGGCGACTTGGCTTCTGACTTGCGCTTTCGTTTGGTAGAGGGTTTTCGTGCCTGTTTGGTCCCTGCAGCCTGTTTGCCACCTGGTGCTTGCTTCCCCCCTGGAGCTTGTTTGCTAGCCACGGTTGCCTTGGCTGCTGCTCCCGCCTTGACGGCAGTCGCTGCAGGTTTGGCGCCTCCCTTGATGTCGGCACCCTTGTTTTTACTGTCGGTGGACTTGCCTGCTGCCTGTGCAGCTTTGCTGGCGGGGTCTGTAGATGCCGTGGCAGCCTTGGCCGCTTTTGCCGAACCCGTCTTGGTGGCAGCCTTTCCCTTTCCGCCCGCTTTGGTGGTCTTTTGCTTGGACGAAGCGGTTCCCGTGGCTACGGTAGGCGCAGCGGGTGTTGTCGGAGCGGGAGCCGGAGGCGCCGGTTTTGGTTTTGGAATGCCCAATGCCGTGTCTTCGTCCGCAACACGAATGGTTCCTCCCATTTTACTATATTTGACTCGCTTGGTTTGCAGGTGTCCTTCCTTTTGCAACAGCATCTTTTGCAGTGTCAGCAGCGTCAAAATGTCCTTTCTCACCGAGTCGTAAAGATCACAGACTCGCTTGGTGGGCAAGGGCCGCTGTGGTACCTTGAGTTCGGCCAGGACGCCATCCATGCGAGCCAAGAGTGTCTTGTTCAATCCCATGGCCCCACCAATGGCCGGAGGTGCCAGCCGTCCCGATTGCAAGTAGGGAGTCCCCGGAGTCGGTACGGGAGCCGTGGAGGCAAATGCTTGATCCAACAGTTCCGCATTGGAATTCACTTCTGGCAAGACTTCGGCGGAAGCTTCGGCAGGTGACGCTGCCCGAGAAGCATTCCGCGACGATGCTGCCGATGTGGGTGCCGTATTGTTGCCGGAAGTTTTGGCCGCATGTTTATTGTTGCTGCTGTTATTATTATTGTTGTTGGAATCTTGTGCGGCAATTATGTGGCCACCCGTTTTTTTGAGTTTTCGCAATTGTGTTTCGACCAGCCGTAGTTCCTTTCGTAGATTGGCTTCTTCCTCTTCCTCTTCTTTGGTCCGATGCCACAATTTTTCCAAATGGGCTCGTCGTTCTCGTTCATATGTCAAGTCAAATACTTTGTTGCTGGCACCGGTTCCAATATTTTGAATCAATGGTTGATGTTGGGGATCTCCCGCGGCGACGGTTCGTGCCACGGCCGTGTCTCGGAGCAATTGATCCGCAGCGGCTTTGGGATCGGCTGCTGTTGGATCGGGAGTAGATCCTTCTAGGGCATTGACTTCGGCGGCGGCTTCTTGGGCAATGCGATGCTGCATGAGAATGGCCGCCACACTGTAATAGCGATGTTGCAAGTCTTCAATTTTTCGTGAGACCATGGCAAAATTTTCCTTCTTGTCTTGTTCTTTTTGTGGATTGTTATTGGTTTTATTTTCCTCCTCAACATCATCAACTCGGTAATGATACTTGTCAAACCAGCGATCGTAAATGACAGGCCATCGCAGCTCAAATATGCGACAGAGTTCCATCAATTGATCCGTCTCGGCTTTGGTCCAATTCTCGTGTTTGAGAATGCTAAAGTATTCTTCGTCCGTGTAGGAAACTGGCTCCAAATGAATGTCAAACTTGGCGTAGGGGTAATCGGGATACTCGACTCCCGCTCTCACCCAGTGATTCAGGAGTAATCCATCGTTGCGAGCCGACGAGGCAAAATTGGCCCAAATCCATTTGCGGGCTGGTTTCTGCGTATGGATCCATTTGTTGCCCACTTTGACCAGGGCATCAGCTGTGGTCGTTGTAGGAACAATGGGTGGCAATGCGGCCGATGCTGGATCTTGGCCCACCACAAGATCCAACGTGCTGCTACTGCTGTTGGCCATCATACTCATCTTGCTGGCTCGAGAAGGATGATGGCCCTTGGGCCGTGGAGGAGGCTTGATGGGATCACTCGCATCCTTCGTTGTTGTGTTCTTGGTACCTCCGAGAATCTGAGCTACATCACTCATAGTACCTGGTAACTATACTTGTCCATCAAATCAAATCAAATCAAACCTAGGATTGCCTTTGGTATCTAGCTAGGTTTAGTTTTGCGTCTTATCAGCATGGTCGACATGGATCTTGATCAGCGCATGAGACCTTCCCGCGAGCTTTGGTGCTCTTCCCCACGTTTTCCTATTATTAATAGCAGCCTAGCCTGGCTTAAATGTATTCGAGAAGCTGACATGGCTGTTGACGTCACATGGAGAGTCAGACAGCTGACTCACCTCCGTACTTTTACGGTACTATCGTATCATAGTTGAAAGACATTCGAATGAGAGTGCGAGAGAGCACGTTGGCAGCGCATGTCGACATGTCAGCAGTCAGCATCAGCATCCATTATCCATTCTTCACGTTGTGTCTCTCAAGGTTGTAATCAGTAATGTATGCCATGACCTCATAAAAGGATTCGAATTCGATTCCTTCTGAGAATTGTGTGTCCACGTCTCTCTCCATTTTGATTTGGCAATGGCATTTTCAAGTGAAAAAGACGCTGGAATTGGCGGAAAGAGAGCTCAAAGAAGAACAAGTACAAGTTTGTTTCTCGCCACCGTCCTGTTGGCATCCTCCTTCTCCGTGACTTCATCATTTCTTTTGCACCAAAAGAGCATGGGTGGTCCATTATTGGTTCCTTCCCAGTGTGTCTCTGCGTCCACAAAGAAGAATTACAAGAAGAAAAGGAAAAAGAAGACGGTAGTGGGCCTGGTACCGCTCCCCCACAATGCCGCCGATTTTCTGTTGGTTCCTTCCCAAGTCCCCAATGGAAACAAGCAACACCAGTCGCGTCAGTCTACATCGCAACTGTCCGTGTCATTATCCCAAGACGTTTCGGAAGCCACAGCAACATCGCTACATGCTGGAGCAAATAATGTCCTGAAGCATCCCCTAAAAACCAACCATCCCAAGCAAACAACGACTAATCCTCGAACACGAACAGTCAACAACAACTGCAACAGGGCAAATGCCAACCAACGCAGGAATCCAGCTGACACAAACAAAAAAACAGCCAGAAGAAGTGTAGGGCGGACTCGCTTTGGCAATCTCCCAGACATTGATTGGTAAGTATTCTTTACTTCGTCATGATGTGGACATTCATGATGACGCTGTTGAGGATGCATGTCATCGTGAGGAACAAGCATCTCATCAACTTTTTTATATACGTGCCACAGGGGAGCGATTTCCATGGACCATCTACGCGAGCACCCTCGGTTTGTGCCGTTGCCCTTACCAGATGACTTGCCCAAAATGACCAGTCTCGAAGATGCCCGCAACATTCGACAGGACTCTTGGCAGTGGGATACCTTGCATGATGGACGCTGTACCACATCGCAGGCGGTCGCAGCTCTGGGATTCTTGGAGGATAAGGCTGGAAACGAGTTGGGCATCCCGTCCACATGGCACCGACGAGGTGTCGGGGCCTATGAACGATTACAACAACCGGCATTGCGAACCTTGCAAGAAATGAATGACGTTCTGATACCGCCCAACAACAGCAACAAGAACACAAATAATAATCTTGGCAAGGATAGAAACAAGTTGTGGAAGCTTCCCGAAGAGGAGCACATGATCCATGAGGAGATGCAAACACAACAACAGCCAGCAAAGCAAAACAAGAGAGCGTTTGCTGCCAAATACTTGCACAAATTGTCCTCCAACGAACGACAATCCCGTCGAAGAAGAGCTCTTCAATATGCATCCGTGGGAGGAATGGGCATCCGTATGATGTGGGGGAATTCGCAAGAGTCAACATCAATCTTGACGGCTCTCAACTACTTCCTGCAGCAAGACCCAAACGTGGTCATGAAGGAGGTGGGCATGTGTGGAGCCGGACTTTCCTTGAACCAGACTGACGGTGCGTCGCCCTCATCGCTTTTAATTGGGGCAACCCCCGATGCTGTCATTGAGCATCCAGATGGGCGGATTGAGGCTGTTGAAGTCAAGAATCATTGCCCGTTTGTCGTCAGTAACACATATCGCAGAACGGGAACAGCAAACAATCAAAACAAAAAATATACTGTGCGCGAGCTACCCTTCAAGAAACCATACATCTTCCCACTGTACGTTCCCCAGCTCATGCTGGAGATGCTCTGCCTGGGGCCCAAGTGCCGATCGGCAGTAATGGTTCGCCAAACAGCAACGAGTGGGGCTATGATTCTTCGGATTCAACGTGATGATGCTTGGATCGAGGAGATGCTCTACTGGTTGCAGCGTTTCCAGCAGGATTTTGTGGAGCGGCAGGAACAACCGAAAGAGGACTTCTTCTATAGTGACCCAGAGGATGGGCCAAGGTACCGTGCCTTCTTGGAAAGGACCAAGGAGATCGCCAACTCTGTCGATTTGGTATCCAAGGTCCCACACCGGATGATACAACGCTCGCACTCTGCCGAATCCATGTTTCTGGACTAGTCTAGGACGATGGATGGTGCTAATAATACTTACTGTACATAGGATCTTGTCTAAATTGTAATGTAGATGTTCATTGTCAGGAGAGCCACAGAACGCGAATCGAGTTGGCACACAGCTAACTTGGTTCAATTTCACGAAGTCAATGGAAGGAAAGCTGCTCCCTCAAAAACGAACAATGGAAAATGGAAGGATTGAATGATGAATCGAATCTGAATCGAATGATTCAATCGAGGATGGAATAATTGAATCGACTGAATCGAATCGAATCGAATCGAATGATTGAATCGAGGCCGGATCTTTGATGTTGACACCACTTCTCGTTTGATTTGCACCCAAAGCAAGCACAAAAAGCAACGGCTGTCTTGCACCAGCAACCATCCGTTCGAGCACCATATTTCATTCATGAAGAGGTCTCTAGCTAGCCACCATGACAGCCAAAACCTACAAGTCTATCATATCTCCTTCTTTGCTTTCCTGTGACCTTGCAAATCTGGAAAAAGATGCGAAGGAAATGATGGAGATGTAAGCTAGCTAGATTTCATTCGAACTGTGATGTCCTTTATTCATCTTACTTGCATTCCAGTATGTTCCTCACAACTGCGTTCGTTGTTTTGATTTAACCAGGGGATGTGAATGGCTTCACATGGATATCATGGACGGCCATTTTGTCCCAAATTTGACGTTCGGGCCACCAGTGATTTCCAGCCTTCGAAAGGCCCACAAAGATGTGCGTGATTGCTTTCATTTATTTTAATTATCTCCGTTGGATGAAGACTGCTCTCACATTTTTAATTTCGCTACCCGCCATCATTCACGAAGGCTTTCATTGACTGTCACTTGATGGTAACCGAGCCAGCAAAATGGGTGGCACCTCTGCAAAAGGCGGGAGCCAGCAATTTTACCTTTCACATCGAGAGCGAGATGCCCGAGGGAGGCCCCAAAGCGATGATTAAAATGGTCAAAGACGCGGGGATGAAAGTTGGAATCGTCATCAAACCCAAAACTCCTATTGAAGAAGTGTTTCCGTACGTGGATGATATTGATTTGGTCCTGATCATGACGGTAGAGCCTGGATTCTCGGGGCAGAAATTCATGCCTGATGTGATGCCAAAGGTCAAGGCGTTGCGAGAAAAGGCACCAGACTTGAACATTCAAGTGGACGGAGGTCTTTCGCCCACGACAATTGACTCTGCAGCAGAAGCGGGGGCAAATGTGATTGTTGCCGCATCGGCCATTTTTGGATCGGATGATCGACAAGGCGTGATCAATTCACTACGAGCGGGTGTGGACAAGCAAATTCAGAGCTAGCCACACTGTGGTTGTGTAATGGCTATGCGGTAGCTAGATCGAGGCTGCCTGTCGATCGTCTTTTGGTCTTAGCCGGCAGTACCGGTATTCTCATTGGACTACAGTACATGCATTTATGAATTTTTATCAGAAAGAAGCAGCGAAACTAAAGCCCAGGAGCGTTCCTCAATCGTGCATGAAACCGACCCTAAAATAGGGTCGGATTTAGGGTCGGATTCCCTTTAGGGTCGGGTTTCGAAACCCGACCCTAAAAATAGGGACGTTTTCTGAAAAATAGGGACGGTTTTTCAAAAACCGTCCCTAATTTAGGGTCGGGTTTCGTTTTAGGGTTGGGTTTTGAAACCGTCCCTATATTTAGGGACGGATTCCCCCAAACCGACCCTAAATTAGGGTCGGATTTAAAGTAATGCACGATTGAGGAACGCTCCTGCATCATCAGATTCGAAGACAATCCTCTTCATTGCACTGTTGATAGTGTTAGCTGGGCTGGGCAATAGTACTAAATACATTACAATTCAGCTTGCTGCAAGTAGTATCAATCCGAAACGAAAGCCAAACAAACCCTCCCAACTTCAAAAACATTCTTTGCTTACACAGGTACTCACTGCCGGTGGTGGTTTTTCTGGTAAGTAACAAGTTGTTAGTAAGCTTGTTCCCCTCTAGATGGTACTACTTGACCAAGCCAAAGAGGACCCAAATCCCAGACTTCAAAGGTGCACACTTGGGAGGGCCTAGAACTGACTCCCTGCAGAGAAAATGTAACCGCCAATGGGCTCGCATAGAATGCGATGGCAATGGGCTTTTTAAGTGCCCACTGTTAACTAAGATGAGTCAGCAGCTGGTGCCAGTACCTTTTGCTTTGCTTTGATGCTTTTCTCCACCACAGGGAGCCAATTTTACTGGTGGCCAGCCAGCCAGAGGGATACTGTTACGTACCCGTACATGTATCCATGCAAGATTCGAGTCCTTCCGTGAGGTCAAATAGTGTTATCAGCTTCATTGGCTAAATTTCGAGTCTGACTTACTTTATTGGTGTCATGACAACTCCAAATCTTCGCGTGACGAGTGTTCTTTCTCCCTCCGACCTTTGAAGTCCTTTTTCATCTTTGCTGGCTCTGAAAGGAGGAAAGAATTTATGAGGGCACGGTTCCACAGCCTTTCCTTGACAAACGTGAAGGAAAACAAATAAAGTTCTTGGACCGACAGAGGACAGAAGAGCTGCATCATCGTCACTGAAGGTCTGCTCATCACGAACAGAAATACAGTGCATCATCCATCCAATCTTGTAACAGCAAAACAAGCATGAAAGAGACCAAGCAAGGATGATGGATGCTGAATGATTAGACCCAGAGAAATTTGTCTGAAACTGCCCTGGGAGCTAACGAGAAAAGCCAAGGAGGTAACCGCGGTAGTGAGGAGGGCATGCTACTTGCTAGCTACTAGTAGATCAATCCGATCTGAATAAGGAGATCTGATGTACATCCAAGTTCAGTTGAATAAATATTAAAGTCTGACAAAAGGGATGGAGACTGGAGATTGGAAGGGTATCCATGCAAGGAGGTCCTGATCAATGCATCCACCACGGAACTGGATGGTGACTGATTTTGAGGGCCCGTTAGAACGGGTCTCGGCTAGCCAACAAAATCTAGAGCAACAAACCGTGCCCTCGTGCAGTAACATAGGGATTGTAGGGTGCTCGTTGGTTGTGATAGTGATTTCAAAGGCTTAAGGGATCTGTGCGGAGCGTGACGTGGCCTCTCAGAGGGATCCTGGCGAGGTACGATCGCTCTCTCAAGTCGCATGGTGTTACAGAGCGGCTACACTCTTGATCAATACAGTCTGTCTTGTCACCTCAGAGCGCTGTTGTATTTCTGAATTTAGTTTTTGGTCGGTGGACATGAAAGAGTAGTGGGAGTTCAAGGAATGAAAGTTATAACCTAGCTAGACAAGTTGGGTTGGGCTGCAGAGCACACCGGTACCGTAGTGAGCATAGAAAGTGAAGCATTTGATGCTTCATTGGGCCCTTTAGCAAGAGGGTTCTGCATTCCAGGTCCACCGTAGGCAATACTCAATTGACTAGGCAAAACCATAACTAGTAGGAGATATCAATAGTTACTGTGCATCATTTCTGAGCAGGCAGTGTTGCTGTCAGACAGTAGCATCATACCAGTATTTTCACCAGACTTAGTTAGTTTTACATGTTCTAGTAGACTAGCTAGCTAGATCTATTAAGGGCATTCTCTAACTTTTCGTTCGTCCTAATTTTCGTTCTAAAATAACGATTTAGAACGAATTTTAGGACAAAAGCAATCTCTAACTCAAATTCGTCCTATTTTTAGAACGAATTTTTAGGACGAAAAATAAATTCACGTCCTATTTTTCGAAATTGCGACGAAAAATAAAACTCGTTCTAAAGAATCGTCCTAACTATTCCCTTAAATCCTTGAGTCTCCTTTTTGACATCAGTCATCGGCGACTCATCGACGACTGAGTTAACACGATTCAACTCGCACCTCTTCGCACCAATACTCTTGCACCTCTATGGGTACATGTACCGTACCAAGATACTCTTGCACCTCTATTGGTACCAAGATAACAAACTTCAACAGGTACCGGTACCGTGGGAAGCTCCTAGCCACACTATCAGGACCACTTTAATAGGCCAATAGAGGAGAGGTGCAGGTAGGACGAGATTTAAAACCAGCTTTTTAGAGATTGAAACTCGTCCGTCCTAAAACTCGTCCTATTTTAAGTCTGGTTTTAGAACGACTTTTTTAGAGATTGCCAGTTCGTCCTACAAACTCGTCCTAAGTTTAGGACGAGTAGCTTAGGACGAGTTTTTAGGACGAGTACAACTAGAGAATGCCCTAATAGTCTGGTCCAAGCAAGAAGAGAGGTCTGAAGTGCAGCTGTATTTCACTGGAAGCACACTCCCCCCTCAATTGGAAGAAGACCAAAGGTGTCGAAGGCCACAAATTGTTGCAGGGTTGGAACCCAACCTTTGGTCGTTTCACAATCTCGACCATGGCAACAGATCAGAATCCTTTTCATGGACCAGGATCTTGCTCAACACCCCAAGGCGAAAGCTCAGCAGCTGGTGTTTTCTCTCAACAAACTTGGCAGTGTTGTAGAGTCTGTTGTGGTGAGTTCATCTAGCGAACGGCCGTCGCTGACCCAGTACAAGGAGGCGATATTTCGAAGTGGTCACCTCTCACTTCGTGGGACGATGATGAATGGGAATGGTTTTCACCATCAACCTCGCCATCCCTCCCGAGACAATCTACAACAGCGTCGCAGTGGTAGTGCGAGTGGTGCTACACCTCGAAATAGTAATAATGCCAGCGGCCATGCCCGAGTTCGGTTTCCCGATGATGAAGGAGCTTCCGGACTCCACAATCCACACTCCCAAAACAACAACCAGCTTGCCAACTTTTTCAGCGCGATAGTGGGTGTCTTCTTTGGAGGAATTGCGTCCATTTGCCTGTTGGGATTGTTGACGATTCTGGGCATTCTCTACGTGGGGATCAAACCATTTTCTGTATCCATGTATCGACGCCTCGCAAACCAATTGGCGGCAGCATCCTTCCTCGATGCCATTGCTCTGCTACTACCCAATATGCGACTATATCTGACAGGAGATTCCGATGTTCCAAGCCCAGTAGGGACTTCCATTCTGGTCTGTAATCACTTGATGGATGGAGATTGGTGGCCCATTCTCATGTTGGGCCGTTGCGTGGGATTGAGAGGCAGTGTCAAGGCCATTATGCGCAATGAGATTCTCCATTTGAACATGAACACACAACAAAACAACAATAGCAGTGGAAGTGGTGAACACAGTTCTTCCAGAGATACTCCGCGAGAACGAAGAAGCGCTTCACAATCGTCTCCCGCCATGCTCAAACAAGCTACCGCTGCCGCAGTCGCAGTGGCAGCTGCTCGCAGTGGAGCCACTATCGGTGGTGGTGGTGGCTATGGATCACCATCAGCAGGAGCCGAAAATATCCTCCTTTCCAATAGTAGTGGGAGCAGTTCGGGGAGTCCAACGTCATCGAATGGCAGCAGCAGTGGCGCACACACGAGGCATCACACGTCACGCGATTTGAAGATTCTCGCAAAACTGCTCCATGCCTTTATGGAATTCCCCTTGCTCAATGGAGAAGATTACATATCCGATAGAGAACACCTGTTTCAGCTATTGCGATCCTTTGCCGAAAACAATGGAGCAGAGGCGCCCGTTCATCTTCTCTTTTTCCCGGAAGGATGGTCCCTTCATAATGGTGCTGATCGAAGAAACGTGCTAGCCATGAGTAATGAATTTGCCAAACGAGAAGGACGTCCTCAGCTCAGACACTTGCTATTGCCGAAAACAACTGGATTCAATGCCAGTTTGGAATGTCTCCGGGAATCCAGTCCAGTTGTGTACGATGTCACCATGGTAAGTGTCGTGCTTGTGTTTGCGTTTGTTTCTCCGTTGAATGTCGCTTTTTCGTTTCTCTTGCAACTGACCACTGAGTTAATGCGCACATACGCAACCCAACACAACACGACACGACAACGATAGGCTTACAGCGGTTACGATGGATCCCTCCCGCCAAAGTTTGATTTATCATTTCAGTCACTGTGGACTCTGATGAGACATTCCTTCCCCACTGAGATCCATATTCGAATCAAACGCTACTCCATGGAAGAAGTCTTGCAAGATGCAAGTTGGCTCGATAAGAAATGGGCCGAGAAGGATCGACTGCTGAGCTTCTTTTCTACACATCAATCATTCCCAACCGATGGACGAGGATTCTGTCGACATCGAGTCTTCAATTCCCGAACTCATTCCATTGAATCGTCAGTGATTGCCTTGTCGCGGTTGCTGGCCATGCCTTGGACCATTCCTTTTCTTCTCTTCTGTTCCATCCCATTGTTCTGGACAGTCCTGTGGATCTACCTGATTCATCGAGGCTTCAAGGCCATTTTCCCCGAAAACGCAGACGAACGATTGTCATCCAACGACGATGCCGGATCGACAGGAGTGGCAGGCCAAACGCCACGATCAGAATCCGCAACGCCCTTCTTCCCAGCCACGCCATTTGCTTCTCCCTCGGTGGCCACATGGAGAGACATGATTGCCAACCGTGACAATGACAACCCAAAATAGAACACTCTACTCAATCAAGAGCAAACAACTTGCCATTACGAGCGAACCAACCAGCGCGCATGACCACCGATCACCACCCTATTATTGTACGCTTCAACCCGTCTATATCATATACTTCCTCCCCTTTGTTGTTCTGATGTTGTCCACTTCACACTGTTCCCAAGAAACAGCAGCCAGCAGCTAGCTAGTAATAGAGCGTCAACAAAGCTTGTAAAACTAAATGAAAGCCTTTTAGTTCCGTACACTACTAGTAGCTAGATGAATGGTAGTCCACCACAGAGCAGAACAGCAACAGAGAAAGCACCACGAACTAATGGTCACAGCAATCCCTGCTCAAGTGTTCAGCTTTATGTAGGCCTCGAAAATACCACCGGGATTGACACACCATTTTTGTGCTTTTCAAGAAACTGCTGCAGACATGCCCCTGTTTTGTGTTTGCCTCGTTCAGCGTTCTCTCCATGCCTTCAGCCCGCTTCCTTGAGTCCGTGAGAACAGCTCTTCTGGGTATCCAAGATCTCCAAAGTTGATGCAAACTGGATGCTTTGAAATGGGCCACGTGACTGGATACCGGTAAGACAGCTGTTACACATACCGTAGTTGTGCGTGCCTGGCCACATCGCTCAATGTCTGCAATGGGCAGAATACAGTACTCGTACATGCAAAGAGGAAGAGGAGGAAGACAGCGCTGAGTGATGATTGCAGTTTGTTCTACGCCGATACCAGTCCTTGGTGATCCAAAGATCTGATGCCGTTTGGCTCTTCACCCAGTGCAAATGACCCAACTACATGTACGTGTTTGTTGCTGCTTCTCATACCATGGTAAACTCTGTTGCACACCAATACTGGAACTACCACCAGTTAGTCTATTGAGTCATTTGGCTACCCTTACAAGAGGACATTCGGACTCTAGCTCGCTAGGCTTTTCGAGACTCATCAATAGTTTTCTTCAACTCTTTTTCGGCTTGTGTCAGTAGTCGCCCCTCTTTTATTTTCTCTTTGCGTTCGCTGTATCGGTTTGTCAAGTCGTCAGCCACGGGCACCATAACAGCTGTGAACTTGGCATATTCTTCTGCCACGTCCACCACTCGATCTCGGAAACCAGAATCTTTCATGCGCCCTTTGTCATCAAACTCCTGCCAGGCCTTGGCGACCGAAGACTGATTTGTGCAGCAAGGCATCCTCATCCTAGATCACAAAGAAAAGAAGACGCATTACATGTATGTCAGTGAAAATCCTTTGCATCAGTCTCACATTCGTTTTGAGATTCTGCCGGGTGTTGTCAGCACTGTCTGTCCTTACCATCTTGCCAGCAGTCGCAGTGCATTGATAGCATTGAAGGATTGACTGCCGCCGTTGACTTGTGCCACACAACAAGTTTTGCCTTGGGTAGGTCGAACGGATCCAGTGTTTAAGGGGATCCAATCAATTTGGTTCTTAAAGGTGCCTGTAATAGTCCCATGCATTTCCGGACTAACCCACATGTGTCCGTCCGACCAATGCGTCAAGGCTCGTAATTCCAGCACTTTGATTTCATTTTCCAAGGCAGGGTCTCGTACAGGCAGACCACGTGGATTGTAAACTCTCACGTCGCAACCCAAGAGCTCCAATAAACGAGCAAATTCATAGGCGAGTTTGCGACTGAATGAGGTTGGCCTCAGCGATCCGTAGAGTACCAAGATTTTGGGTGCTCGTCCAATGGGCATGGTAGAATAGTCGAATTTCGTGATATATGGAGCAATTTCTGTTTGAATCCAGTCCAACGTATCGTCTTCAGCTGATGTTTCGAGACCAGCGCGGTGGGCCAACCAACCGCCGACATGAGTGGTGGGATCCGAGGAGACTGTGTATCCTGGATGCTCCAGTGAATGGAACAACTCTTTGTTCGTTCCATCCCATGTTTCTGTGGCTGATGGTTCCTCCGACATAATATGAATTTTTCGATCAGACCCGCCTCGCAAAGCAGCGCTAGTCTTCAAAAAGGATACTCTCGGTTGACGAGAGAAAACAGCCCTGGAGATGGATAAAGGTCGAGAGAGGACTGCTCTTGGCGCTAACAAAACGAAGGGAACACCAATACAGCGGCGAACAGTGGAGCTTGTTACCATGGACTGCTCTTGAAGCTGACCAACACAATTCCGATGATTGGCGCCTCGTCTGCTTTCACTGCCTGCTCTGTGTTGTTGTTGATGAGCTGTTGTCTCAGTGGACCTCTGTGCGTGAGCTGTTGTCGTGGAACCTGTTGCGTCTGAGAATGAAAAAGTGCGGAAGAAGGCAAAATCTTCCTCTTCGGATGACGTCCTGTACGTGTCGGGAACAAAAAAGAATTTCTTGGCAACGCACGTCGAGACACCTTCTTGCATCAACGGCCACTTTTTCTCTCTCTCTTCGTTTCCTCCCTAAGGCAAGGCGCTCTCAATCAGGTTTCTCGCTCAAAGCCCTCTCCAGCTCCGAATCGAAGGCAAGATGACGACAAAGATGGCATCTCCAGAAGCCACCTTTCCTATCGGTAATTCAGAACATGAACTGTTTAGCCCTGATTTAACTCCCGAACGTATCGGCAAACTCAACAACTCTTGGAGCATGGAGTTGAGCCCCATCGCCCTCAGCCGAGACGACGCTCACACATTGGATGATGGCTCTCCTCCCTTCGAGGAAGAATCCAAAGAACATGAGCATATCAATCCATTCTCGGAGCCAGTACTAAAGGATCAGGAGTCAAAAATGTCAAACACATTGCCGTCCGAAGAAGAAAAATCAAATGCAAGAGATGTGGTGACAACATCAGATTCTCTTCAACAGCACCACAACGGCCCCAAAGAAAGACTAAGCAAGAAAGACTCCAACCCGTCTTGGTTTTTGAGTTCCGACACGACATCCCCCCTCTCAACATCCAGTGAGTTTTCCTTGGAAATGGTGACGCCTACTGCTACTGAAGGAGACGAGAACACTGTTAGCAGCGCCGTTCCAACCTCCAAAATAAGTTCGAGCAGAGAACATAACAACGATGCGCACTTCAAGAAACTTGCCAAAAAGCCATCTACAGAGACAGTTGTGCAGTCTCCTTCAAACTGTTTTGATTTGGAAGACGAAACGAGACAAGTTGCTAGCAGCGCCGTTCCAGCTTCTCAAATAAGTTCGAACAAAGAACATAACAACGATTCGCCCTCCAAGAAACTTCCCAAAGAGACAGTTGTGCAGTCTCCTTCAAAATGTTGCGATTTGGAGCATGAAACGAGACAAGCTGCTTCAGGTCGTCGCGGCGAGGCGTTGGCCATCAGGTCAATTGTTGGTGACCGTGATAAACCCGACACAGCAGAACACGACAGCGAGGCTGTCACTACAAACACTAATGAACACGGAAGCAATGATGCTGCAAAATCCAATCAATATCTACAAAGCAATGAGAGGTCATCCATACTCGAGCACAGTGAGCCATCGCGATCGAGTCAAGCGGAAGGACAAGACCACAATGCTGAGACTACTAGTACTGTTGCAAATACCGGTACCATTGAGCCCAAATCGCAGAATAGACTGTCATTTTCACCATCGAAGCTGCTAGATGAATCAACTCTACAACATCCAGATACGAGCTCTCTGATTGACGACGCAACAAAGAAAGTAAAGAGATTCATCCATGAGCTCTCGATTCTTAGCTTGTCTCCGCACAGAAGGAATAGCAACGGACGAACGCCGAGCCGTACGACTGACAACAACCGAAGCGAATTGAAAGAGCGGAAGGAGGGACTTTCAGCAAAACTGCAGACCCCAGACAGGGAAGAAAGCCATTATCAGTCTCCATCCCAAAAACATGATTCGATGCACGGCGTCTACGGCAGTCCTTTGCACAAGCAGTCTGAAATGTGGTGTTCACCCAGTCGAAATAATGCTTCTTCTTCCCGCATCGACTCTGGGGAGGATGGGGCTCTTGGCACTCCAGGGAAACAAGATTACAACGGGACCAAGCAACAGCTCGTAGCCACATCCTTTGATTTTATTCAAAAGATCAGTGGCGCAGCAAAGGCTCGCACTCGCAAGATCACTCGGTCCAGAGACTCATTGGTTGCAAAGGTGCGAGATCATCAAAAGGCGCAAGAGCAAGAAAATGAGCTTGCTGCAGCATCGAACGGGGTCAGTCCACAAGCCCAGTCCAAAGTGCAAGACAAGGGCTTCAAGCAAGCGTCGACGTCGTTCAAAGCCAAACCAGTTCCCGTCAGAAACAAAGAGAGAGGAGGGCTGAGGGGAGTACCTCTCGTGACGAAGAAGTCAGTTACAGTCCCCTCGTCCCCACTTCTCGGTTCACGTCGCCCCAATCCTCCAAAGGTCAAAGCCCTAAAACAACCAACTGCAAAGCCCCGACCCTTGGAAATACGGGAAACAATAGGTCAGAACAAGAGGAAGGAAAACCCGTCACTGAGCGAAGGATTCAAGGCGCGCCCAGTGCCGTCGACTACCGGCGACCTGGGAAAAGGCGGCCAGTCAGGTGTCCCAAAAGTGCCAAAGCGACCTGTGACTGTCCCTCGATCGCCTTGTTTGGGTCCACGAAGAAGACAATCATCGATCGTTGGTGGAAAAGAAAACCAGACGCAATCGAAGAGACCATCAATAGCGGCCTCGACCAACACGAAAGCTTCCCCAATGGTACGTAATTACCCTTGCATTCTTTTTGTACTCAGTCAACGGCTTTCTCATTTTCTTACACAATCGACCCGCTTCGTCCACAGTCCATGTCTTCAGTTAGCGATGCGTTGCTCGGATTGGACTTTTTGAGCACAAAGTCAGCTTTCGAGCATGAAATGACGCCTACCAAAACACCAAAACAATCGAGGAACGTTGGTTTTGTGCCTCGAAGTACTCAGAGAGCAAGGAAACGAGCCGAGTTCGAGGCGCGAAGAGCTATCAATGAACAGCTCAGAATAGAAGAAGAGATCAAGCGGAGGCAACAAACTGTCCGCACCATGTATGGGGAGCTTGAAACACTCAGGGACATCATATGAGGAACAACGCCCGTGCCGGGATGGATCACATGCGCAATGGCCTAGCATCCAAAGGTTCCAAAGGTTGAAGGTATAAAAGGGGTAACGAAAGTAAACTACAAATATACAGATGTATTCCGTCCGTTCTGATTTGATAATGTGGTGGCAACTCCTCACGACGAAGCGCAAAAGAACGGCCAGAGATTCTGGCTTCGACTTGAGATCTTCCTGCCGCAAGCACTCTCAATGCCCGTACCGTACCGTACCGGTACTGATAAAGGCGACACTTCTTCAGACAGGCTGACACGAACTGGTCCATTTGCTGCCGTACAGGTACGGTACTACCGGTAGCTACCTTTACCGTAGTAGCTTTTGCACCCCTTCAAAACTTTACCAGCCCCTCCCCAGTCTATGACTCCAACACGCCGTTCAGGCAGGTCATGCTACATGGGCGGCACATTCTTCACGTGGGACCAATCCGCACATCCATCATTTAAAAAGATTTACTCGACCAGACATCTTACACCGGACAACTATTGTACAGTATAACTCACTTACACTGGGGACGCTTTAGTTGAACTCCTTAGAAATCCTCACACTGCCGGTGACGAGAACCAGCCCATGTGGCAATAGCACAAGCTAGCTATAGCTATAGCTTTGCCGCACCTTCAAAGCTCATCAGCCCCCGGTCTTCCACTCCAAGATGGATCCAGGTCATGCTGCATACATGGGCGGCACTTTCTTCACTCTGACTGTCGCAATCGATCCCTGGATACGCTGGAACTTACGCACTCGGCCGCCTAACACTAGCTAGCTAGCCAGGGGCACAGGAGCTATATTCGGGTTTCGGGTTTCGGGTGTTCCATTATTTGGCTCTCAGCCAGTGACCCCAGAAACCTTTCTTCGCTTCTTTGCTCTCTTCTGCGAAAAGATGCAATGCATGGACCGAAGCCGAATGCCTCAAGCACTTCAGTATTCAACTCTTTGTAAGACTCCACGAAGCAGGAAGCTGCTTCCCAACTCTTGGGGCTGTTGGGCTACTGATGTGAGCAGCCTTTGAGCTTTGAAACCGTCCTGGGAATTGAATTAAGTAATTGGCGAGGGCCATAGGCTGCCGGAGAAGTTCATGACCTCATCTTCGAGGAGGAACGAAGGGAGGCAAGGAGGCAAGGACGCAAGGACCAGTTGAGCTCCTGTCATACTAGCTAGTACTCTAGAGTCTAGAGAGAGTAGTATTATTTATTCCAAAAAAATTTGCTGTGGGATGGGGAGGACAAAGAACGCTACAGGAATGACGCAGGCTTAATAAGGCTTCCGGAATGGGATTCTTTTGAATGGGAAGTGGGGTCATTTGAGCCTTCTTCGGCTTTTGGAATCGAAGGGTACACGTACTTATGTACCAACTACTTGGGTATCAGCAGCTGTACTTTCAGCTCAAGCTTCAGGTTCAAGGAGGGAGATTTCAAGGGTCATTATTCCACCGGTATTTGTGCTCTTGTACTTCTAGAAACATTTAACACAATAATGAGCTTACAGTAAGTATTCACGCTGTTGTTGTCAAGTCTTAAGTCATTGCTTGCTTGAGAGCGGTCTTCTTGGGCGAAGGAAGCGTAGCTGCTGTAAGTTTCTCAAGAATCAAGACCAACACTGAAAGCTCACCCACATCAACCTCCAAAAGGTCCTCTGATCACAAAAAAGCGCTGCAGCCAGCAAACTGCAGCGATCTACTCCCAGACTGCAACAACAGCGAAGCTCGATCACCAAGAAGACACCAAGATGCCTGAAGCAATCGCAAGCGCCTCCGCCTCATCATTAAGTTTGGGACAGCTATTGAATGCCCGACAGAACCTGACAACAATTGACAAGGCTCTGAGCCAGATTCAGCAACTATTGGAACAGAAAGAGTCCTTGGAAGCTGAGATTGTCGCCCTGAAGCGTGAAAAGTCCAAACTTACTCACGAGGTGGTGTCATTGCGGAATGAGTGTGACGATGACAGTTCCAGAAAGGCCAGTAGCTTGCCTGATCTAGGGATTGCCTTTGGTGGCGACGACGACAGTTCCAGCTATGACAGTGACGACAGCGACGAAGAGATGACCAACAGTGAACGCAAGGCCAAGGCCCCAGAACACTTTATTTGCCCGCTGACGCTTGAAATCATGAAGCATCCAATGCAGCAGAAAGGTACCCAGAACAACTACGAAAGAGGCGCCATTTTGGAGTGGATATATTTTGGAAAGGCCACCTGTCCCATGACCCGCAGAGTGCTACATCCAGGCGACTTTGTTGAGAATACAGTCTTGGAGCGTGAGATTGAAAGTTGGCTTGAGAAGTATGGTGTTTTGGACGAATCTGCCGACGACGACGAAGACAACGGCGACCCCATACCTACTCTGACACCCGAAGAGGAAGAGATGCAACAGCAACGGTTGCAAGTTGTCCAGGTTAAACGCGTGGGATCCCATAACGAATTGATGGGCCTTCGGGATCGCGTCCTCCGAAAGCAAGCTGCCCGAGCCCGTCGCCGGATGTCGACTCATGGAGGACTGCGTGTATAGATTGGATCCACCACAACACAAGGTGAGATCTCACAACAAGCGCACAGCTGGCAAAGAAAGAATTGGTCGACATTTTAGCGAAAAATATGCATTGCACAACAAGAACAATGGTACCATATGCACTGAATCCTGGCTGCTGGTGATGCGGAGGGGAGCTCTGCTTCCAATCTCGTGCTACGGTACGATACCCCTTCACGGTACTAGTCTAGATAACAAACAAAACAAAACAACACAATAGAAAGCAAAGCTATCCTTGATGCAGCACTTACTTAATTAGGTTGTCTCGATAGGATGACGAGTGGAATGACCTCTTGTCCGTCATGATCCCTTTCTGGCTGTTACTCCCCTAGAATGGAATGGATTCGATTCGATTTACAGTGCGGTTTCTGGTACACAGACCACTGTAGTTCTCGGCAGCAGGTGCGTCATCTTTTTGCACACCAGGATAATGCTGCCATACAATTGTATGCTTCGCTGGTCCGGACAAATTATGCTCGCACGGTGCTTGGTCTTTCAATGCCGAACATTCTACCGCAAGATGAAAGCCAATTCTCGAAAAGGCAACCCTTCCTTGGCGTTCAGACCAAAACATAATAAGGGGGAAAGATCGTCTCTCCCAACTGCGACGTTTGCATACCCAGCTCTCGAGTTTACGGATGAAATCGAAATCTGGAACCTGGGAGCACAGGAAGGAAAAACAAGGGCTGATGCGCATGTCAATGAATCGAACTATAAGGATGGGGCCGCCGCGGTTGGAGAAGTTCTCGTGGCTGGGTACAATTTACGGCCCACTGGAATTGCTTAAGTCGGTTTGGGAAAGTCTTGGTCGGCGGAAGTTCTTGAAACTATTGTACGCTCCCAGCTTTCCGACCGCATGGACGATGTCCTTTTGGTACTGGTACTAGTAGATTGCCAGCATACTTTTAAAAATACCGCTAGCGGTGGCTGGTACTGTACAGCCGTACCAGTACAGTCGTACCGGTACCGTATTACTAATATACAATGGTAGTCACATGATAGAGGGTATCCGTCTTAGGGGAGTTGTATCGACTGGTGGGACTTACCCCGTAGTCATAGTAGACCAGTCACCCCCTCTTAGGCCTAAGTATGGCAATCTTGTATTGGGGTATAGAGATACGCATTGGACATTGAGAGTATTTTGCCGGGGGAAACCAGGCATTTGAGGGTATCCGATACTACTCAGAATCGCATATGTAGTTGCATCGGCAACCCCAAAATACAACATTTCGCCTAAGTATCTTTACCAAAATACAACCTCAATCGTACGAAGAACAACTAGTCACACACAAACGTTCCGCGAAACTCAAAGACTTAAGGGTCCGGAACGCCTCTCTTAGCATTGAGAGAGGGTAAACTGTGCAACATCCTCTCATTTCAACCGACGTATCCCGTGCTACCGTTGGGAGTGCCTCCGATCGATCAACAGATCAACAGATCAACAGCAGTTTGCCTCCATAAATTTGGATGGAAAACTTCGAAAAGGGCGAAAGCTATGCATCGCTCTCTACTCGCTCTTTTGTTACTCGCTCTTTTGTTACCAACGTTGACAATGGCGAGGAAGCGCAAGTCACTCCAGGAACAATACCAGCCGGCATTTGCCAGGTTTATGTCTTGGAAGCACGGCCGGCAGACACCATACAGTAGCAAGAGGAACTTTACACAGGTACGTCCTTCGCCAAATCTGTCATTTCGCTGATTGTCACTGGTTTCGCTGATCGGTAACTCACAGCATGGTCGCTCTTCTTCAT
>CAICTM010001513.1:0-27838 GCA_903772945.1 Seminavis robusta
GAAGATTGTTCAGAAGGTAAGCAAAGCAGCTACAATGCGGATTGACTTGGGGTCACATTGCAAAAGGCGATACTAGCCAGATTGTTAACGTTGGTCTGGCCGTCCTTTTTGTTTTTGGAAGTCCTGCGCCTGGTCACTCAAAAATGGAACGACAAGAACAAACCAGAGCAATCCGTGACTTGGTGCGCACTGGCACTGAAGTCATGCAATGAATCTATCCAAGCTGCTTATGAGAGAGACAGGGCTCAATTCCACGATACCATGGCCCAGATCAAACTCGATGCTACTGCTGATTCTTACAACTTGTTTGCCGTTCCTGAACCGCTCAAGAAGCGGTTTGAGGCGTACAAAGGGAAAAGATCGGCGGTGGATGCCTTTGATGATGAAGAAAATGAAGCAAAACCAACCAAGTCGACAACAATTGCTCCACTCCGCGTCAAAAAAAAGACAACCACATCGGCCAAATCTTTCTTTGCCAACAAAACCACTACCAAAACCACCAGTACTACTACAACCAGCAAAGCAGGTTCGAAAGGAAAAACAAGTCAACCCTCAAAGGCAAAGCAGTCTTCTTCGTCCTTTTTTAAGCCCAAGAATGGTGGAGCCAGTCAACCAGGAACCACTCTGTCCGCTAAGGGAAAGGTTCACAATAAGAAGGGCAGCGCTGACGAGGAGAAAGAAAACGTTCGAAACAAAGCGTCCAAGGTCGGTAATGCAGACGATTTCGTGGGGGATGCTGATGCGATGACGACGACGAGAATGGAGAGCGACGACATGCTTTCTCGGATGATGACGACGAGGAGGTCGAAGAGAGCAAACCGGCGGCAGCAAATGATGGGGCAACCAAAGAAGATGTAGCCATGGAGGATCCGTGGAAGGGTCCCCAATGGAAACAGAAGAGCCCGAAAAGGCCGCAAGCAGTTCACAAGCAACTGCAGAAACGGAGACGAAGCATCGCAGACGAAGAAAGAAGATGGTGGAGCAAACATTCACGGACGAAAACGGATACATCTACACAGAGACAAAGGCTGTCTGGGAAGACGTGCCTTCTGATGAGGAAGAGCAATTCCCAGTGCCTTCCAAAAAGATTGTTCAGGCAAAGGGAAAGAAGCCCATCAAAAAACCAAGCAAACAAGGGAGTATCACTAGCTTCTTTGGAAAGCCAAAGAAAAAGTAAAAACGGCTGGGTATCCGCAATAATATTTGTTGGCAAACTCCCTGGTACCGGTATGTGGTACTGTACCGGTAGTTGTAAATGGTGTTTCAGCTGCAACCTATTTACAACCGCTATCGCTTTGCCGTGTCTGTAGCAAGAGACAAGAACTTGGCGGACATGGTCTCGTCAATGTTCTTACTGCTCCCCTTGACTCTTTTGGATACATAGAAACTCTTATTCAGAGCGTTGGGATCCAGAAGGCTGCCTACAATCACCTGGGCCACTTCCGCTCTTGATACGTCGTTGATGTCATCATTTGACTGTCGTCGTAGAGACGAAGCCATCAGATAATGCAAGGCAAAAGAAATACCGGTACGCACCCTACGGTTTTCAATGTACTTACCGATTTCAGCTCGATCGTGCTGGCCTCGCTGCTTGGTGATTCGTTGAAACCAGAAACCCGGACGATTGCATAACTACAATGCGAGACGTATCAACAACCCATTCTGTGCAAGGCAATCGGCAAGGTTGTGTGAGCATCGTCTGTTTTGGAGTCTCGCGAATAAACCGTGACGGTGTACTCATTGCCTTGTCTTGGGATCTCCTTGAGCAATGACAATGATGCCGACCACGACAGGTCAAACGTCTGAACAATGCGCTGAACTGTCACGAGAGATTCAGCATCATGTACCCAATGCGACACTTGTTCTGCGGCCTCCTTTGACATGGTAATTGATGGCCACTCTTATCTTACTCTTACTCTTCGTCTATTTGCAGCTCTACGTTGTGTCTTGTCTCCCTCATGCATCAATGGCAAGGTCAGAAATCAGAAAATGAAAAATCAAGGTCATGAAAAAGGCGCCAAACCATGCTTATAGCTGGCAGAGCTGCTTACCGATCAGGTGGAACACCTTTATTGTTTCTCTCACCTTGCACAGCCACAACGACGACAATGACGGATGGCGGAAGGCGACAAGCTACTTTCGTACTGAGTACCTGCATGTATTATTACTGCATGGTGGATCCCGACGATATCGCCGAGACACGACACCTCGATGCCAACCATGCTGGGCCTATATATTTTCACAGCTAGCCAATCTTCATCCTCGAAAAGCAAATAACCAACCATGAGCACGATAGAGATAGAGCCCATCTACACAGAGTCCCAGCTGAAGGCTCTGGCTCTGGTCATCTACATCCCCACAACGTTATCACTGATTGGTTCCTCCAGTATCATCTATTCTGTTCTCTCATCGTTCCAGAAAAGGTCCAGGTCCAAGACCTATGACAGGATCATGCTGGGATTGAGTTGCATGGAGGCAGTATGTGCACTTGGCCTTTTAGTGTTTGGTTCCTGGGCGGTTCCCAAGGAAGCCAGTTCCATGGCGTATGGGGCCCGTGGTACCACTGCAACATGTGCGGTTGCTGGTGTCTTTGCTCACATTCTTTTTGGCACAATGATGTACACTGCCATGTTGGCTCTGTACTTTTGTTTGCGGGTGCGATTCCAACTCACAGAAGATTTCATTGCTCACAGAATAGAGCCCTTCCTCCATCTGTTCCCGGTCATGATGGTAGTGGTATTCTCTGTGATTGGGCTGGCAGGTGGTTACTTTAATCCCCTGGATCGAGTGTCTGGATTGTGTTGGTTCAAAGATTATCCACCTGACTGTACCACAGATCCAGATGTGGATTGCATCCGTGGGGAAAATCACACAGGAATTGCTAGAATTGCAGCCTCTGGGGCGATCTTCCTGGCTTTCTTGATCATTATCATTTGCATGGCCTTGCTTCTTTTCCAAATCATGGCCCTGGAGCACAGACTGAGGAGGTACGCCCACGGCGCCAACAGCACCACACAATGGAAACGCTCTCAGGAGGTTGGGAAGCAAGCCCTTCAATATATTGGATTCTTTTTCCTCTGTGGAGTCTGGCCGGTGGTTGGTCAGATTGTGATACCACCAGCCGAGTTGGAATACAACAACATCAACTTCCCCATCGCCCTGATGACGAAACTCATGACACCCATGCAGGGGTTGTTCAATGCCATTATCTTTTGGAATCGGAGATGGAGCGAAGCAAAACGATTCACTTCTTCGGGCAGGACAGCGGCTAGTTCCGCCGCGAAGACTACTGTTGTCCGCAAGCAGGTAGACGAACAAGATCCAACCCAGGCTCTTGAAGACACCATAGCGACTGGCGATCCAGAACGAACTGGCACAGACGATCCAGAAAGCAGGCATGAGGAGGCTTGGGATCCCAAAAATGATGAAGCCGATTCCTTTCACGATGAAGAGTGAAACAAGCGAGGGTCAACAGAATGTGCAGCAAACGATGCCAATCCACCGCAAAACCACGACAGACTGGATCCTCGTGCATCTAGAATGCAGACTGGCAAACAGTCATCGACACAATTCTGCGAGGGCATAGAGCTGGTTAGGTAGGATGTCTTTGCGTCCTACGGAGCTGCTGTGGGAATCTGTGGTTACAGTTGGCTAGAGCAGGGCAGGCAGCCACTAACGAACTGGTACACTGTGCAATAACGCTATTAGTAGCTAGATTCTTGGAGACGGCTGCATCTACCCATCTGCATACTCGTGAGCAGTGGGGATGCACCGCAGCCTTCTAAAGATAGGGACGGCTCCTCCTCGAGTAGTTTAGCCTTCGTTTCTGCGCTATCGGTGGCTTGGGATTGGGATTCGGACCCTCTTTGTCATTTCGCGACCGATAGTATCATCGTCCTCCTCATGCTTGAGCTGTCAAGATACCGGTGCATCCAACTACATCATATCCGTGTGCACTCCTACGGAAACTAGCTGGCTACCGGAAGAACCGATGTTAGCACCGTCTGTATCCATATGCTCACCAGACTCATGGCGGAATTTGCCTTCATTGAGATTCGTTTCCCGAGCACTTCATCAAGGCAAAATTGTACTCGAAAGTGTTTGCACGGTTGCACTGACTGTTCTTGTTCAGCTACGGTACCGGTAGCAACCCTAACTGGCTAGGCGTCTTCACAGAAGACCATTGGTAGCAGCTGCTATTCGTCTTGCTCACCTTCTCAAACCGCTACCGGTGTCCTTCCGACTTGCATGCTGCCTCCAATCATGCTTGCCTTTGAGTGCTGCTCCAAGACCCAACCTTGCAATAGTGCCATCACCAATCGCATTTACTGTCACTAGCTATGTATACTTTATTCTATCGGTAGCACTAGGTGATTGCCCATTTGACTTGACTTGCTTACTTCCCAGCGTAAAAGAACACAATGCATCGACCCCAAATACACCAGACAAAAATATGAAGCGAGAACCCTGCTTTGCCTTGTTAGAAGTCATCGAAGATAGCCCCCGTCAGATTTGCCGCGCACGGGACAACATCGGCCACTTGGTTCTTGTTCCAGCGTTGCCCGTTAGCGCCATTGCCTTGGTTGCCATTCCTGTTCATCATGTTGGGGTTCATGTTCATTCCGTTGTTCATCGTGTTGTTGGGGTTCATGTTCATTCCGTTGTTCATCATGCTGTTGGGGTTCATGTTCATTCCATTGTTCATCATGTTGTTGGGGTTCATGTTCATTCCGTTGTTCATCATGTTATCGCTGTTCATCATGTTTTGGCCGTTGTTGTTCATCATCATCATGTTGGCACCGTTGTTCATCATCATCATGTTGGCATTGTTGTTTCCCATCATCATGCCACCACCGCTGTTCATTCTCCTGAAGCTGCCTCTTGCATTCTGACCCATGTTTCCATTGTTGCTGTTCATCATCATGTTTCCGCCCATGTTGTTCATCATTGCATTATTGCCACCATTCGAGAAGCTGCCTCTTGTATTCTGGCCGTTTTGGCCCATCATCATGTTTCCGCCACCGTTGTTTTGGCCCATCATTTGGTTCATGGCCATGCCGTTGTTGGTGTTTCCCATCGTCATGTTATTGCCACCGTTCGAGAAGCTGCTCTTGTATTCTGGCCGTTCATATTCATCATCATGTTTCCGCCGTTGTTTTGGCCCATCATTTGGTTCATGGCCATGCCGTTGTTGGTGTTTCCCATCATCATAGCGTTGGCACTGTTCCTGGAGGATCCGTTGCCATTGCCGCTGGCACCCATCATAGAACCATTACCACCACTGCTGCTATTATTGTCACCGCCGCCAAAAAAGCCGAGATCATTCATCTGAGGTTGATGGCCACCGATGCCGGCATTGTTGTGGCTGCCGCTGCTTCCGTTGCCATTGGGATTCATTCCCATTCCCATTAGCTTTTGGCTCTGCTGTTGCTTTTGTTGGCTCTGATGTTGCTGTTGGTCGCCCATTCCCTGAATTTGGCCTTGCGACGTGGATATTTGGATGCTTGCGTTTCCAGTGTCCGTGGTGAGTTGGAAGTTAGCAGACCCAGGGACAACCATGTTGACGGAGAGCTGGAGTTGGTCTTGCTGCTGCTGCGAAGGACTTCCACCAAACTGTCCCTTGCTGTTTCCTGATCCTGAGGACATTCCAAAGTCCGCAGGAAGGGGATCAAACAAGTCATCGTCCTTGCCAAGCGGGATGGGGTTGAAGTCAAAGTTCCCAAAGTCTGGGTCTAGCTTGGGCTGAGCTTTGGGTTTGGTAGGTTCGTGAAAGTCTTGGGACATCCTGTTAAAGTTGTTGTTGTTCTGTGGTTTACCAGATCCGAAGCCCATCATGTTCATTCCACTTTGGGTCTTGTCCGGTCCACAATCAAAGGCGCCCCCCATGGACTTGGCAGATGCGCTCTTCGACCTAACCGGACCAATGGGCACAGGTTCAAAGTCGCCCAATCCCATCATGTCTTGTTGTCCACTGGGACGCTTGATTCTCTGCTGAGACTGCACAGGCTGCACTGGTAGTTGTCCGTGATGAGACGACGAACTCAGCGGGTCTCGCCCCATGGAGGTGACAGCAGAAGCCTTCTTGACGTCCCTCATGGCATCAACAGACTTCTGACGCTTCAGCTCTCCTCTTTCGTTGCTACTCATGAGGAAGAAGGAGGCAATGCGCATCGTCTGAGACTCATCCACTTCTTGCCATTGCCCATCCGTCTTGCTCTGGGCCAAAAAACGGCCTCGAGGGGACAAGTTCCGCCAAAACGCGACCACTTCTTTAACGGCCTGTATAGTATCAATCTTGGGATTGGTCTGAATGCGAGCTCTCTTGTACGCCTTGATGAGATTGCGAAACTTAACGTTGCCAGGGTGTTTGCTACATCCTGGGCCTACAATCACGTCTTTGGGTTGACATCAGAGCAATAATAACAGAGGGGGTCATCAGATAATTACAGTAGAAGGGGTCTACGAATAGGTGCGCACATGGGGATACCCCCGTCTTAACCCAACCTCACAGGCTCCTGTCTGCTTACCATTCTCTCCCGGTGGACGGGACATGCTTCCACTGCCGTTCCTGCTTGTGGACATCACAGGAGTGGGGTCTAACGACGACATCTTCCACTCGACTCTTGCAAACTAGCTAGTCAGTCTAACAAAATAAAGAAGAACGAGCTGATTTTGATTTGAAAAAAGTTGTTGTTGCTGGTTGGGGCAGTATGACATACCGTTACTTCTCCCGATTCTTTGCACTGCGATGATTACGATGCGAAAAGCTGGCAACTTCCGCGCTCTCTTTAGCTTATTACCGTAGCCAGTACAGTAGCCAGTATGAGTAGCAGTTTCGCTACCGACTTACCGTAACACCCGTACCGGTACTGCACCGCTGGTAGCTGGCTACGGTACCTAAATGTGGCAACTGCATCAAAATTTGAGGGTTCACTGGTGAAAACACCGATCATAAGAAGACTTAATGGAAAGCTTCCAGGTATTAAATGGAAAAGTCATGGAGTGTGACTCTTAGGAAAGTTTTGATCAGGTCAAATAACACAGATCACACGATCAGTTGGGGAAAAAGAACAAAAGAACAAGTTAGCGAGCCTTCGATGTCGCAGCGGCGTACCTAAACCAGAGCAGCTGACGATGATTGACATGCGGTCGAACATTGAAGTGTGATCCAGCCATTTCGTCAGTCTGTTAGAAAGAAAACCCCAGGCGGAGCTCTCGTTGCTCATATTATTATTATCTACTGGCCATAGCGGATCGCATCCATACTGGTAGGAGCTGGACATCGAGGTAGCTAGCTTGCCAGCAGAAAGTAAGTTTGTCAAGGATTGGAACGTTGAGGTCTGGTATCATGTAGTCTACAAGAATGTTGGATACCAGTTTCTGCATGGGGCAAGGAAACTGAACGGAAGATTCACGAAAGAAGGTCCACTGCCAGTAACGGTGGATACGGCAGTGTTTGGAGACATACTAGTAGCCATGCCTCGCATTAGAATCAAACCCTTTCAACCTGTTATTTTGGAACAAGCTTACAACTTGCCTCCGGCTGGCCTTTCAATGAACCTTCATGAAGTTATGCTTGATCAGTCCAATAGAAGATCTCTCCGTGTCAATGCGCACTTCATTGGAGCAAGGCCAAAGACGACATTCAATTCACATTCACAAACCATGGCTGCGGCTGGATTCCCTAACTAGGCCTACGGGCACATGCAACAGCCCGGGGTGGCCTTTTCTAAGAACGATGATCAAAGAACAAAGCATGTGCTACTGTTCAGCAATATCTGGAATGAGTCCACACTGATGCTTGTTCAAAGAACATCACTAAGGCCTGAAGAAAATATAGACAGACAGAGTTGTAGTCTTGCACCAGGCAAATCTATCTGTCATGGTACCAATACCTGCAATCACCATGACGGAAGCATCTTTGGGATGATAACATGTTCATCAGATAAAAGTTGGCTTTCCTAGAGTTGTAATTGAATATAATCAGGCAGGTCTGTCCTAAAAGATCGAACGATTGGATAGTAGCAGCCCTGTGCTTTTCACGATCCAGACAAAGAATGCCGCTGAGTGCTGTTGGTTCATATACTGTCAACGGTATCGGTGCAGTACCGGTATGTAATCCCTTCTGCTGCTGCACTTGAGTCTTGTAGTTAAGGACTCAGAAAGGAAACCACATCTTCTACATCACCAAACCGATAAAAAGCTGGTGGGATATCACATTCTTCCTTATTTTCACTCAAGACACATTCATTGCAGAAAGATAGGACTTCTTCAGGACCAAGTTCAAATATATCCTCATAGACTTCACAATTGCCAGTTGCAACACAACGGTCTGCGCAGTATCTTTCTGGATTTTCCCTCGCGAGCTTCTTATCCTTGGCCACTTGACGAATGTCAACCATTTCATCCTCTTGGCCATCAACTTCTTGCGGAATATGATGCAGTATGTGATTGCGATTCTTCTCCATCCATTCCTGCTCATATTCTGAATGAAGAGCAAACGTTAGTAACGTTAGATTCAACATGGCCACGATGCTGTTGGATTGGAGTTTTTTTCTTCATAAGAGTACATACCTTCCTTGTGATGCAATCGGTGCAACTCGTGATCTGAAAGCAAACAAAGGAACAGAAAGAAGGAAGGACAAAATGGGCTCAGGCTTCTTTCATCCATTCATTCGAGTCTGGAGGTTTCTTTCGGCGAGGCGGCGACCTACCAATCATATCTGCGACCCAGTCCTCAAGGAATAGCGTGGTGGTAGTTTTCCTGGCATCCCTTGGTCGGACAACAAATGCTCCAGCCGAAGAAACGACAGCGAGAAGGGCCCAGACAAGATGCTTCGGCGCAGACATCATGGTCTTCGAAAAGAAGATCTCAATCAACAAATTTAATGTCAAAAATAAATGAGGCGAAGCAAAAAGTGAGCATTTCGCGAACCGAAGCATTCCCAAGAAGATGCATTTGATAGAAGCCCTAACGCTAACGGATTTATCAAGAACCGCGTCACACGTCACAGGATCCATGATCGAGTGACTCAGTCGTGCACACAACAAACACAAACCTTTGTGAGAACGAGCGAGAACCAAGCACCAACGTTGTCAATTTGCGATGTCCCCATGCACGGCAATAGCAACTGAACTTGCTTGGCTTGGGCTCGGCCAGGTTGCGCTATTAATAGTCTAATGTCTCCTGTTCTGTCTTACCACTCATAAGCCCAACAACAAAGGGCCATCCCCAAGTCAAGCCACTTCAGCGAGTTTCTGGAGGTACCGGTACCGGTAGACACCAAGTTCAGCAATGGAAACGCCCCACAGCACTCAACCATCCTCGGGATCGACCTACATCAATAAGCTTCTTGAGGAAGCCAAGGACCAGTTCAAGACATCCTGGCCAACCCTTTGTGCACTTGTCCTGTATCGCTTCCCATGGTTGATTTCTTTGGCTTTTGTGGGGGCCATTGGTTCAGATGAGTTGGCTGCAGCTGCCCTTGCCACCACCCTCTGCAATGTAACCGGCATGAGTTTATCAGTTGGGCTGAGCAGTGCTTTGACCAGTGAGTCCAGTATCTGATGTTACGGTTCAGGAATTCGAATCGCTTTGCCTTCTAATCTATTTCATTTTGTCATTTCGTTTGCACTGTTTGGCATTTGGCAGCTTTAACGGGACAAGCAAGGGGAGACTTGTTAGAACGCCATAAACGACAGAACCAGCCCACAGATCCATCGCAAACGCCGTTGTTGAAAGCCAGCAATTCACCCAATGCATCAACCCAACATCGGTATGAATCCTGTCGAGTCCCAAGTGGAGATGACGAAGATTTTACTTCTGCATCACCCAGGAATGACTTCCTTCTGCCAATGGTGTTTCTATACCGTGGGCTCTTTGTGCAACTGCTATTGGTCGTTCCTGTGGGCATGTGGTGGTTATCGGGAATTCATGATGTTTTGGAATCATTGGGCCAGAATGAGACCATCGCTACCATGACGGCATCATACCTGAAAGTCCTCGCACCCGGACTTTGGGCGTACTCGATAAATTGGACAATCACCTCGTGGTTGCAGGCTATCGAAATGGCGGACGTGCCGGCATATGCTGCGGGGGCGGGGCTTGCCCTCCATATTCCTTTCAACTACTTTTTCATCTATGTTTTGAGGTGGGGCTACCTAGGCGTTGCCGTTGCAACGACTACATCTCAGCTCATACAACCTCTGGGAACTCTTATATACCTCTTTGGATTTTCCGTCGGAAGGTCTCGAGTGCTACAACACACAGTTGCAAGTGCAGTTGGAAGGAATTGCATATCATCAGGCTTCCGGGTGGATATCAAAATGGGAATCACATCATATGCTGGAATGAAGACATATCTTGGCTTGGCCATTCCTGGTATCATTACCATATCGGAATGGTGGGCAAGTGAAATTGCTATTTTCTTGGCTGGACGGTTGCACCCAAATCCGGCGGTTGCCTTGGGCGGAATGACACTATATCAATCAATCAACAGTTTCTGTTTCATGTTCCCATTGGCGTCCAGCATTGCAGGATCGGCAAGAGTAGGAAAGTTTCTTGGAGCCAACGAGCCAGAACGTGCCGGTATTGCGGCAAAGGTGAGCGTGTACAGCGCCATGTTGGTCAGCGGAATCATTGGATGTATCCTATACATTGTCCCGCATGAGTTTTTTCCCTCTTTGTTTACGCACGATGGGCCTGTAGTGGCGGAAACAAGTCGGACGATTCCATTGCTCGCCACGTATGTGTTTGCTGATGGCCTTCAAGTAGCTCTCAATGGTATTATCAAAGGATGGTAAGTCTCGCTCTCGTATGTCCTCCGTGCCTTGTCTGGTGTTGAGCGACTGACCCAACAGGCTTTCTTCCTCTGACAGCGGCCGCCAATGCGTGACCATGCCTATTGTAATTACTGCGTATTGGGTGTTTGGGGTGCCAGTATCGTACTACTTGGCGTTCCGTGTGTGCGGGGGTGAGATGAGTGATGACATGTTTTGTGGAGTGGTGGGTTTGGTGTCTGGATTAACGCTTGGAACTTGGCTCCACATGGGAATGCTTGCAATGGTCGTGATTGCCACCACGAATTGGCAGGCTGAAGCCTTCAAGGCAAAGCAAAGACTCGTGCATGCTGATGAATCTAGAATGGATCTAACCTAGCTACCACTTTTAACTGCAGTAGTGCGAGGGAGTGTTGTGGCCTGTGGCTGCATGTTTGTACTACCAAAGGGCTGGCCACTGCTCTAAGGTACATGTAGCTATCAAGAAACGAAGCAGTAAGTGAGAGTGTTAAATACATATTGACACCCAGCTACAGAAATCTGGCTCAGCGCGAAGTGCGAAGCCATTGGAAGTGTGTTCACAGCTCCCAGCTTTTTTGTTCTAGGTAGAAGACCTTTTTTGGGGGGATCTTCTGAGCTCAACCTCTACTCGGATGCTTCTGGTATCAACTTAACTAGTGTGAGCGAGTGCTGCTGGGTAGCTACCATACAGCTGTAGCTACGTTCAACTGCAGCAGAGAGAACCATCTCACAATCCCAACAGTTCCTCCCAGAAAGCTCAGGAGTCAGGAGCGGACGCAACCGCGAATGGCCAGATGATGGTTGGATTTTCGAACACATCCGGCTCGTCCAATTACATGTAGTGCACTGTCTCCGCGATCACCACTACCTAGCTATCTAGGTAGAAGACTTTTGAATGCCTTCGCACCAACCAGGTGTGTGGATTGTGTCTGGCATGCATACATGCAACTACGCGCAGATTGCTTGCCCACCCCAGTTCTTCCATCCTCGTCTTGGTCTGCCCCCTCCTTTCGCATCAAACTGAAAGGCAGAGTCGGAATGCTTGTCTGGGATGGTGGCTGTGAGCAGCGCACACACCGAAAGATAAAATTGCACCTCTACCAACGTGCGCCAACGCCAGGATAGCCATTGACCATACAGTAGTTCGTTACCTAGAGCAGCGCTGATACCTGGATCGGTGCCATAGTACCGTTCTGCCCTATTAGTACCTAGTACCGTTACTGCAAGTACCATCTAGCAAGGCACACCGCCACTTGCAGGCCACACCGTAGCAGCCATGTTTGTCAGTAGAGCGATCCCACCACCTACAACTGACCATCTTGCAATCAATGGTTGGCCTGAGGCTTGAGGATCCAACGGGTGCACTTCGTAAATGGCCATTTTGTGGGTTGGTGTGTGTGTCTCTGTCTGTCCCTGCAGCAGTCCCTTGCTTCTACGGTACGCCACGCCACCGGTTTCCCAACCCACTTGCAAAGGGTTTCTCTGCCGAAGAGCTTTTTGCTTTTTGTGCCTGGTGGTCCAAGCAAGGACGAATGAAAGGGAGCATAGAGCATAGAGACTATTAAAAAGGTGGCTGTGGTATTCATATCATATGGTACCACAACATATTACCCTTTATCTACAAACATCGTCACTCACCGGTTTCCTCTGAACATTTTCATTGGAGAGGTGGGGACAGCACACCCACTGGTTCTACTAAGTACCATAGTGTACCATCGCAGTTTTGCAGCCACGCAATGCCAGAATATCCTTTGGGCCCGTTCCTAGAGCGTTCTGGAATTGATTCATGAGTAGCACAATAGGATTACAGTACAAAAACTATTGACCTCAAAAGGATTGGAATGGTACGGGACTCGAAACAATGATCTTTGGAAGCCTGTCAATACTCGGCACTTAGAGGTCCTGAGTGGTAGCTAGTCCTTTGGGACGGTAGAAGGCGACAACGCAGGAATTCTACTGTAAGAAGCCTGAGTCGTCGCAGGAAGCCCAGAGCTGGGAAAATAGTGAGAATCCTTTCGACCAGATCCAAGTATCTTTTGCTGGAATCCAAAGTAGTACATACGTAAAGATCTCACATACATTTGAGCTTGAGAAAAAGGTCCTCAACCCAGCAAATCTCTCAACAAAATAGCTCCTCCCACCGATATTTTTTGAAAAATACTGCACAATGGAATACAAAACCATCAACAACGAAATCGACATGGTACCCCAAAGTTCTGCGCTTGCTTGTGTCTGGGAATCTGACTTGGAGGAAGATGACGAACAATTGACTAGAAACAAAATCCACCCAGTGATAGTGGATGATGACCTCGACGATGACCTCCTTATGATTGCCGATGATGTCGAAGATGATGCGTCTTTGGGCTTGATGGACCATGATATGTGCGACAAACAAGAAGAACTGGATGTTGTTATATTTCGACCTGACCCTCCTGCTACCCCTCCTCCTGAATATGGAGATGAGAATCCAAGCGTGCACGAAGTAACTCCTGATATGAAGAAGGATATCATCAAGATGGACATCGAAGATATTCATCTTCCTGACCTCCAAGAACTTAGGGAACAGTATTCTTATTCGTGTAAACGAATGGGTGAATCCATCTGGCATGCCGAAATGACACGCCGTTGGAGAGCTCATCGTGCAACACTCGGCCAAGGGGAGGGAAAACAAAACTCTCCCCAAACATTCGCCAAGCCAAGCGCCTTGGAGTTTCTCGAAGGTACAAGGTCTACATTGACCCCCGATCTGGAGCTTTCTCGCCGAAAAATGTGGGCATTGATCCATGCCCCAGAGGTCCACCAAGCCTGATCTCCTTTTCCTGGCTTCCGCTCCTTGCCCTTTTAACTTGAGAAATTGTATCGTCTCAAAATGACTCGAGGCGGAGTCCTGTAGACGAATCCATTTGATTCGTCTGCTGTGTTTAATCCAATTACTGCAGAGCTTCATCATGCTTCTTCCCATTCAGATCATTCTTAACTCTTAGGATAACAAATTAACTGTGTTACTACAACTTCACGTGCTACCACCCGTTATCCCAACTTCTTCACTGTGTTTCTTTTAATTATCCATCCGCTATTTGTCGGGTTCTTTATCAACTCCATCATCTCTTCCAATTTCCATCTCCACAGGCCACTTACTGACTCCCCCCCCCCTTCGCCATCTTCAGCGCAATGGACAGGTATCTTGACTGTTGGTTTCTGTGGATTGTTGCTTTTTTAATAGCCAATAATCAACAGGAAGACTCCAAACAATCGCTCCTTTCCAAACAGTCAATATGCAAGCGTTTGTTGGTCATTAACCTTCCTGAAGAGCCTTGTTGCATGAGCCACCATCAGTCCTTGTCGCATCCATGGGCAACTTGTTCAATGGTTCGAAGTGGAGTTCAATGAAAGGAACACATGAAGAAACAAATCCGCGCGGGTTTTGTCTTCTTCGCGACTATTTGTTGTTGAAGGAGCCACCATCCAGTCATTTCACAATGTCATGTATCCCTGGGCCACTTGCTCGGTGACTGTCACTCTGAATGTATGTGAAGGGTACACATCAACCTTTCTTTCAACACTCCACACTGATTGAAATGTCCCACCAACTTTTGTTGGTTCATTGCTTTTTTTCGATTGTTGACAGCATGGGCCCTAGCAAGCCACCATCCAGTCAAATTCTCATGCATCCCTGAGCCACTTGATCAATGGTTATCAGCGTATTTTTAACAAGGGAGCACATACACAAACTGAACCTTCACTTCCAATAATCCATGATGGTCAACCAACTTTGCTCCATCGCATGCTGTTGACTGAGCCACCTGTAACCACCATCCAGTCATGTCACATGCAACCCGGGGTCAATTAATTGTTCAATGGCTGCAACAGTGGAATTTTTAAGGAACACATGAAGAACCTGAATCTTCTTTTCCAGACACTCCATGGCTGTCCACCAATTTTGGTTGGTCCAATGCTTGCTTCGTGCCTGGCTTGTTGAATGAGCCACCACCCAGTCTTTTAACATGCATCCCTGGGCAACATGATCCATCCTTTTCATCAGTCTTTCAAGAAAAGACATGAAACTGAACCTTTCATTCCAAACAATCCATGAGAGTCCACCAACTTTGGTTGGTTCGATGCTTGCCTTGTGCCTTGCTGAATGAGCCACCAACCAATCATATTTCACGTGCATTCTGGGCCACTTGATCCATCAGTTTCAGCTCAGTTTTGCAAGGAACACACGAAACTGAACCTTTCATTCCAAACAATCCATGATAGGTTGGCTCGATTTTTGCTTTGTGGCTTGTTGTTGAATGAGCCACCATCCGATCATTTCACATGCATCCCTGGGCCACTTGATCCATAAGCTTCAGGAGGTTGACAAAAGGAACACATTGTTTTGGCCTCTAGAACCAATCAACCCCTGTCCAAAACGCTACCGAACTGCCTTTGCTAAATACTAACTTAGCAGAAGAAGCAATGCTTCTTGCTCATCTATGCATGCATGCTCTGGCCAGCGATTCTGATTGCACGGAGGACAGATGTTGCAGCATTGAAGAAATTTTCCACATTCTTCCGTGAAAGACTGGTCAAATTTTCAACTCATCTGGCTGCCTTTGATATATTCCAAGGGTCGTCGTAGAAACTCTCGATTAATAAATAAGGAGGCGCCAATTTCAGGGCGGGGATCCATTGCGCTGATAAAGGTAAATCCGTCGAGAATGAACACAAGTTCGAAGGGTGGAGGTTCCATCAGTTCATCCCTTACGTGCATTGCTGTTTTACCAATTCTTGGTTGCTTTGGGTATTTAAGCATTTAAAGGTATCATGGTTTAGCCAATGCTTCTGTTGCATCTATATACACCACGTTTCGTTGTTGTCGGTCGCTTGTGCAAAAGAAATGGATCTCACAGCGCAAATCCCTTGTTACTAGGGAACACGCCTCAACAGCCACATCGAGAGCTTCGATTCGATTCCAGCGCAAGGTCTATTGGGCTACCTTGGATTTGTGAGTATTGGCGAGACTTGGACACTTGGATGTCATTGACAACTTGACCCTGATGTGCATGTGTGAGTAGCAAAAGAAGATCGTGTTACGACGACTGCCATCAGACGCCTGGACCACGACTTCTCGTAGCTCGGGAGTTGTCGTTTCACGATTGAACCATTCATCGTCGCCTGGAGCATCTCGCTGGATGAGATCTTCGTCACGCTAACTCGTTGGGATTGGCCCATGCATGGCCTTTGGGACAAATCAAAGCTTTGATGCGCAGTCTCCTTCCTTCACTTCTTCCACTGTCGTTCATTTTGTGGCTACCTTACGCAAGAGAACGAGCCCAACGAGTTTTCTCGTCCAAAAAGCTTTCTCTCGCGCGCCATGCATGACCTCCACCTGAAACATGTCTGGAGTTTTCATTTCGGTACAGGACTCAGACTAAGGACTCGACTCGATCAAGCCGATTGGAATCATTCGATTGAATCATTCGATTCGATTCGATTCCACTGAAGGATTGATCGTTAATTAACCGGTACCATATGATACCGGTAGTACGCAACCATTGCATTGTACCGCTACCTACTGGTACTGTACGTCAAAGGCTATGCAACCTCCTGGTGTGGCGGCAAAGGTAAAGAGTTTACTTGATGGTTCTAGCTAGCTAGGTAGGAACAAAAGTGGCGTTCCCTGCAAGCTGCCACAAGTCCAGCCTTAGATGTTCAAGCGGTAGCATAGTGGCTGCATGGGCAGCATAAGATTTGTAGACAAAGCTCCCACATGATATGAAACCCGAGCGGACAGTACCAACCTAACTGGTTGCGCCGCACTGAGGGTTCAGTGAGAAACGTCTAGACGGAAATTCCGTTCACTTGTTCGATTTTGACCGCACCATGTACCCTCTTGCCAGTGCTTGAATCTGTATTGCAAAGAATCTCTTTTTCGTTTGCTCCATGATCAGTGTGCTCTTGAATGCAAAACGAGCACTGTATCCTCTGCCAAGAGCTTGAATCTTAATGGCGCTTTTTGCCCTTGCGTCGTGGTCGACCGGTCTGCTGGACGGTTTGCTCCTTTTTGTGGCACGGCCACGACGGTCGGGAACTCGTCTTGCCATTGATAGACCCGAAATGAGACTGCCCATGTCCGACTCGGATTCTCCGAAACGACTGTCCGATGCGGCCATGGACCTGAGCCTTTCGCGACGAGATACGGCAACTTTTTCCGGCTCCAAGGACGCTTCGCTCCCGTCCATGTCGCTTCCGTGTCGTAACGGCTTCTTGGCGCGCATCATAACTCTCCTGGGGGGAGAGAACTCTACATTGTTGTTGCTGTTGTCGCCTTCGCTTCGATCCCGTCGACCGCGGCCATCATTGCGGGGACGTACCATGACACGTTTAGGCGGTGATCTGTCACTTTTGCCTGAGTCACTGTTGTGTCTCCTTGGTTGTTTTATTGTCAGATGTTTCACGGGCACCTCGTGGCTTTCTTCTTCGGTGTCACTTGTTTGTCTTCTCGGCTTCCGTATCGCCCGTATGGTAAGTTGTCTCGGTGGCGCATTGTCGGGTTCTTCGATCCCACTTCGATGCCGAACAGGTTTCTTCATCGCTCGTTCTCTCGTCCTTGCATTTTGGGTAGCCTTTCCACCGTGAAGACCATCAGGATTCTTCTTCGGTTTCTTAGTCCTCCGTTTGTTAACTTTCTCATCCGCGAGCAGCGGTTCTCTTCTTGGTGCCACGTGAACACGTGATACCTGTGGCCCCGTTAATCGTTGCAGAAACCCTCGTGCACGGGCCTGAATAAATATTGCAGCGAATTTTTTCTTTGAGTTCTCCATAGCCAACATGGTTTTGTACAGGAATCGTTGGATGTACCCTCTCCCGATTGCTTGGATAATGACTGCTGCGTTTTTCTCCTTTTGCTCTCGTTTCTTTCTTCGATCTGGTAGTTTTCTCGCCACAGAAAGGTTTGACATGTGACTCATGACACTCCCAGCTTCTGATGCGTCGTCATCCATTGAAAGAGAGGATCTCCGCTCGCTTGTTTTCTCCCTTTCTTCTAGTTTTTTCCTTCGGTCTGGTATTCTTCTTGCCACGGAGAGGTTGGACATGTAACTTCTCACACTCCCCGCTTCTGATGCGTCATCATCAAACCGGTCAGCCCTTGATAAAGATGACAATCGCTCTCCTCTCTCCCTTGCTTCCAATTTTTTTCTTCGATCCGGAATTTTTCGTGCCACTGACAGGTTGGACATGTTGGACATGTAACTCCTCACACTGCCAGCTTCAGAAGCATCATCCTCGAATTTGTCTTCTAGCTTTTTCCTTCTGTCGGGTATTTTTTGAGCCACAGACAAGTTGGACATGTAACTCCTTACACTGCCCGCTTCAGAAACATCATCTTCGAATCTGTCGCCTGTTTTGTTTTCTGGCTTTTTCCTTCTGTCGGGTATTTTTCGAGCCACGGACAAATTGGACATGTAACTCCTGATGCTTCCAGTTTCCGAGGCATCATCTCTGTCGTTGGCCATTGAGGCTCTTTGTGGTTGTGGCATTAATCTGCCAAGCCGCAGGGATACCTCGCTGCGTTCTGAATCGCTTTCCAATTGCACGGTTACAGTTGGGATGGTGGTTGGTGGTTTACGTGCATTCAACTCTCTTCGACCTCTCCTTTGTCTGGTATTCTGTTTGGGAGAGCTTAGGCCGGTGTCTTCCATGGTTGGTTTTCTGGTCGTCTGTCTGGGTCTTTTCTTGCCGGTCTTTTTGTTATACCGTTGGCGCTCCAAGAAACCTCTGATGCTAGCTTGTATTTGAATGGCAAAGAAGCGTCTCTTTGTGTTTTCCATCGTAAGCCGACTCTGATAGGCAAAGCGGGTAATGTACGCTCTTGCAAATGCCTGGATTTTGATGATCTTGTCGACTTGTTTTCGGTAGTTTTCGTTCTTCTTGCTGAGTTTGGCACCATCAGCGCGATCACGGCGATCTCTTCTACTGCCAGCGCCTCTGGATGTTGTAATGTTCTTCGGGAGTCCATTTTCTCGGGCAGTAGCACCCCTGCCGCCAGGGATACTGCGAGACAGCTTGCCATTGCGGTTGCTGTTTCCGCTGCCGTCGTTAATGTCGCCTGGAGCTCTGCGTCTCCGATCTGGTATTTTCTTTGCTTTTGATAAGCCAGAAAGAAGACTGCCCACATCTGATTCCGATTCAGAGGCGAGACTTCTCTTGCTGCTCTCGTGCAACCGAGACGAGAGTAGGCGACGGTCCATGGTAGCTTGTACCGGTGGCACTCAGAGGACACGGACTGGATAGAACGAAGTTCAGGAAGATCAGGACTGGTTTGAGATAATGAGCCCTATCGCGTTCGCCGCCGACGCCATGAATTCATGCTGCGAGTGTCTTATTTATCCGTTTGAAGAATGTGCTCTGAATGTGAATTGTTGGCTCTTGGAAGACGAAACAGACGAGGGGTATGCGATCGAGATGGGTAACCAATAGATTGCTTGCTGCTTTGTGGCGTGAAGATCTTTTCCGAGGGGAGAAGAAAGAAAGGACGAGATAATCAAATGCTGGCTATCTAGTAGAGCTATTGGAGGGTTGGGAGGACAAGCTTGGGCGCTTTGGACGTCTTCAGCTATTTCGTGTCGTCTCTTCTTTGCACGCTGCATGATGTTCGGCATGGCATGTTCGGTGCTGCCGTAACGCGACTAAAAGAAAAAGCTCAACTAAAAAGTTGCTCAGTCCAACCGGTAATAAGGTTAACGTTTATTACAGGTGGGATCTTGTGTACCCGTACATTGTGACGATCTGTCTTATCTCCTCGGCTCCTTGGCGCCTTGGCTCCTTGAGAGGAACACGCCAGACTCCTGAGAGCATCCACCCAAACATCCATACATTCAACCGGCCAAAGAGATAGCGCTGGCCGGTAGTTTGTGGGATGATGTGTTTGTTGAGAGCTTCACAAAGTGATTTGAGATCCTGGCCTCATGTTGGAAACCGGAACGGCTGTAGCAATCTTTACACTCTGATATACATCTGTCTCTGGGTCCTATAATTTCCTTTGCCCATCAAATCTATCCCCATTCTTTCCATGGTTTCCTTCCTCTAAGTTTGCAGGTTGCCGGTTCGCTTAGAGTCGAGGTTGCCGTATCTCTGTATGCAACCGCATGTTGGTCCATAGCTAGCTGGTTCTTGGCTGCAACCGCCATCCACCAGGCTTTGTTTGTTTGGATATGCAGCGAAGTTAGCTACTAGTAGTAGACAATTGAAGCGGTACAATACATCATGCCTAACAGCAGGTGTCAGTGCTACAAGTACTCTTTCTAGCCAGCATACATACATGTACATGTAGTTGCTATGGCCATCACAGAGACGCATACTAGTACGTGGTAATAGAAATTCGTTGATGGCAAGCGTGGTCCTGGCAAACTCAGGACCAGACCGAACGTCGGTGTAAAACCTCTCAGTCTTGTGCCAAAAAAATTTCATGGGAGCGCATCCTCGAGACGGAGCGACCCCAACAGCAAAGTCATCATCGTCAGCATCATTGCCTCAAAACAAAAAAGGAACCCACAAAACAACCGATACTTACTCTTCTCTATTCCAGTTTGCGTTGCTCAGCTGCGTTGTTGTTGTAGACAATGGGTGAGAAGAGCAAGAAAACCATGCGTCGCAAGAGCAAAACTGGCGGAAGTCAGACGGCGTCGGCGAATGGAGACGATGCATCGGCGGTGTCCAAGTCGTCTAAGAAGTCATTTATGGGCAAGCTAATGAAGGGAAAGTCGAAGCGGAAGAACAAGGTGTCTTCGTCTACGAATGAGGATACCACAGCCATGATCAACGAAAGCGCAGAAGCCGACAAACAGGCAGAAGTTCAAAAGGCATTTTTGAAAAATGGACAAGAAGCCAAAAAGCCATACATGCTCAAGATTGCATTGCTTTTGGTGGACGCCAAAACACGTCGATTTGAGCTTCTGCAGCTGGAATTTGATTCTGACAAGGCATTGGTTTCAGACGCCTTGTCGCAAATTCCAATCCATGTAACCGAAAAGGTGTTGAGCAGTCAGACTTACACCGGGGTGTGCGGTGCCAGTGGAGTGGAACGAAAGCGATCGGTCCCTTTGTTTGATTTTTGCAAGGGCAACGATGTGCTTGTGGCCATCCCCTCGGGAACATCGGCAGAAGAATGTGCTCGATTGGCCAAACCAATTCTTAGTGATGAAAAGGTTATTGGAATGGTACGTTTGTGTCTGTGTTTTTCTCCGTCGGTATTATTTACGAGGAGCCGAATCTTTTTTTCCTTCTTTTCTGCTCTAACTTACACCATTTGATTTCTCCAAATAATATTTAGCTTTCCACTAGTGGAATCAATGCGGACCCATGGACGACAGCACCAATTCCAACACCACGAGGTCCTTCCTCGAGGCGATCAAGAGGGGGACCCAAGGTTGAGGAAGCACAGAAAGAGACCAGTGGAACGAGCACCATGGTGTTTTACGCGGTCATTATTTTGCTCAGTGCTGCAGCCTTGGCTTACTGGTACCATACAAAGGCATCGGCAGCAGAAGTTGTCACTGAAGCAGGCGAACCGGCAGAAAAATGGAGCGCACAAGTAGACATGGAACCTGTTTGGTCGAGTTGCTACAGCATGTGCGACGCAACTCGCGGTGTATTCGAAACTTATATAGCTTCACCTCCCAAGAAGGGGTGATTGGGAGGTTTGTTTCCGAGAAGATAGCAGCAAGTGATCGTGCAAGAGGAACGCATCAAACAGCTGCCGATTATTAATTAGGTCGAGTGCGCTCGCTCACACACTACGCCGATACTTGGTTGAATGATGCTTTGGACGAGGACGTTGCATAAAGAAAAAGTGGCAATTGGATCCGTTCTATAAGCGCATTCGAATCAGTCCCTACATTTGATCATTTTAATGTTCTTTTTGTTTGAGTTGTTTACTAGTATGATCTGATTCTTCCTCGGGTCTTCCGTCTTCAATTGCATGTCTCTCTGACCATGCGATTATCAGGCAAAGTTGAATGTCCTCGTCAAGCTGGCTTTTCAGCTGCATTTTTGCGGAGCCAGAAATTCGTACCCTGACCACCCCCAAGGTTGCTCCCAGAACGGATAGTGCCAGCATGGTTCGCTCACTAACTAAATCGTACTATCCGAGTCGAGTCGAGCGGCCGAACTACCAGCCAGCCAGGTAGATTAGCTGGAACACTTCGTCCGTTTAGAGCTACGGGATTGACGGATCAGAGAGACACTCGTGGAAGACAATTCTACATGTAGCTCCCACAACTTCATCGCATTCAGCCTAGTAATGGTACCGGTGGGAATATAACTATACATGCACCAACCACTGTAAGCGATCTGCACCGAGCTTCTAACACTCTGCACCCACCAGCTATAGCCAAGACAAAGTCAACTAGAGACCACCTTGTTCGTACGAGGCTTTCTCCGTATTCGGGCGTCGTATGCAGTATGCCCTGGACAGTGACGGAGCCATCCGTTTACTACCATTAAGCGCCCAGAAATGCCGCTAATTAGAGTTGTCTATTGGGTCTACCCGATGCTCTCTGGTCCCGACAATTGGGATGGTTTCGGCCTCGTAGCTGTTTCCACTTTTAGGAAACGATGCGAAGAAGAACAGGGTCAATCGATTTGAGTGAGACCTTGGAACCCAGCGCTGAACCAAGTGTAGGACTACTGGTGCGGCGTGCCTTTTGGCACACAATACTTCCAAGCCCCAGCGTCCTCCGTTTGCTGTTTTCCATCCATGACTTGCAGTCCCAAAGCGGGCAATGCGTCCCGCAATTCATCACAGGCTTTCAAAATGTTCTTGGCGCAGCTGCTCTTGTAATTCGCACCCTTCTTTTGTTGCTTGACATCTTCCAATGCTGCCTTGCGGACTTGTTCCCGGAATCGAATCAACTCCTCGATAATAGCCTTTTCACCTCCAACGATTTGGCTGCTCCTGTGTTCATCGCGTGCATTGTAAGTCAATCCAGCATTGACCGTCGCAGGGGAGAATCCAACCAGCGAGAGAAGGTCCCGACATGATTGTAGCGCCATTTTCATGGGTTCGACGTTATTGTTTGTTTCAGAGTTGTTCGTTGAATGCCGTCGCCGCATGTAAACACTTGCCTCTTCGGTGATTCTCAGGAGATGGTCGACAAATCGCGTACCATGCATATCATCCAAAAGGGCGTTGTATGCGTCGGCGGAGGCCATGGAAACGGTATTGAATAATTCGTGGTCATGGTCACTCCATCGTTTGCTGCCGAAGGAGTCACTAGAAGTCGACTCTGCGTGAATTTGCTGCTTTTCTATCCACTGTTCCCCGTCGAGAAAGAACTGTAGAATCTTTTGTCGTTGCTGTCTTGCATTTCGTATTCTGGACCGTGAGTATTCTTCCTTGTGCTTATAGGATCCTCCCATGAGACACCACATTCGAAAGTCATCTGCTGGAGAGCCCATTGTCGAGTTAGTACTTTCCTTGTCATTGGCACTACCATCAAACCATAGCTCATCCACTGTTAAAAAGTTCTTGAGTGACTTTGACATTTTGGCCTCCTTTATCATTAAGTGTCCCGTGTGTACCCAATGAGGAATCCATCTGGTTGTCTTGGCTGCTGTGTTGGAACAGGACGTACAAGTGCCTGAAGATGATGATTGTTCATGCTGCTCATGATGATATGCCTCAGCCTGGGCGATTTCATTTGTGTGGTGAGGAAATTTGAGGTCATGTCCTCCTGCATGCACCAAGAATTGATGCGTGTGTTGAAACTGTTTGGCAATGGCTTCAATCATAGCGGAACATTCGATATGCCAGCCGGGTCTTCCATTCCCCCAAGGGGATGGCCAAGCAACATCTTCTCCCTCTTTTTGTAGTTTCCAGAGTGCAAAATCTCTTGGATCCTTTTTGGTAGTGCTGGTTTGTGGTTGTGTTGCTGCTTGCGCAGCCTTTCCTGCTAGCTTCCCATAGGTCTGTCCTTGTGCTTCAAACTCCTGAACATGGAAGTAAACGCCATCTTGGCTGGCATATGCCATTTGTTTGTCGACCAATGTTTGAATGTAGGGCACAATATCCGTTTGTACAAATTCGGAAACTCTGGTGACGACGTGCGGTCGAAGGCAGTTCAATCGATCCATATCCTTCCAAAAGTTGGCTTCTGCTTGTCGTGACAGAGTCAGTGGGGGCGTGCCACTGTCGGTTGCAGCATTTAGTATTTTGTCGTCAATGTCCGTGATGTTCATGACGAATAATGGTGACAAACCAGGAACACGTATTCTGGCTTCATTTTGGATTATCCTCCGCATCATGTCCAACCATACGTAGGTACGAGCATGTCCCAAGTGCATTGCAGCATAGGTTGTGGGACCACATGTGTACCAAGCCAGAGCCTTCGCTTCAGTGGCGGCTGCAGTACTCGTAGAACCATCGGTAGAAGTATTAGCAAAGCTCAGGGGAATTTCCTTTATGGTTTCGGATAAGGAATCATACAGCCTCAACCGGGACCCTGCCGATGCTGACTGACTTTGCAGGTGTCTTACTGCTGACAATCGTGCAATTCTGAGGTCATGAACCAACGCCAACGGGAGAGATCTCATTCTTTCTGTTGACCTGTTGAAGCTCTTGTGCTCATGCTAGCTAGCTAGCGTTGAGACGATCTTTGGAACAATGAGAGCGGACAGATTTGCTCAATAATTAGTTGCAAAATCGTTCTGATTTATGTGAATTTTACTTTTAACCCACAAATAACTGCCATGGTACTACGGTACCAGTACGGTACCATACCAGCTGGCTTATTAGAGCGATCCCAGCTATGATATCTACTGGTCTAATCTTTTGTCTCCCTTGCTCCTCATCAGTGCTGAACTATCTTTTCTATGCACAGTCTATCGTACCTACCGTATGAAGCTTGGTACTGCTATGTATCTGCGGGCAACCATAGATTTCGTTGCAAGTGTTGATCAGGTGGATCAATCAGATTGCTCAGGTGCTATGCTAATTTGAGAATTAAGCAATGTTGTTGTCTTTCCTTTATTAAGTTGCTGCAAAGGCTGCAGTGCGGTGTCGCAAAGCTATTCCCTCTCTCTACTAGCTAGCTGATTGGGATACGATTCATCTGGAAGCAAGTATATGAGGCAGTCGAACCAAAGGCTATTGACCTCGCAGTCCCGACCTCCAAGAGCTACCTATTACCGTATGTCATAGCCAGTACGGTAGCTACCCACAGGTAGGTTTGATGTCGAACGTGTTGACCGTTGGCATTCGGGACGAAGACTCGACTCGGGAATCCGGCCACTCTTGTTTTCTTCTGGTTTGCCGCCACTGCTCCGTTTCCCACAACGAGTGTCTTACCGTAGCAATTGCTAATCGCAGGCACTAATTTCTGGGGAGTTCCATAAGTCTATTTTGCTTTACGACTATGCTTGTGAAAATATATTGTATTATCTTTCAATTTTCAGTGATGCTGTACCACAATGTGATTATTCCAATCAAACGGTATGCTTTTTTGGGCTCTTGGTTTCAGTTGAGGTCACGGTTGTGACTGCGTTTTGTGCCAGCTTGAAGCTTGTAGCCACTGCAGCTGAACCAAAGGGCGCCACAACTCGCGTCAGCTTTTTCCTCCCATTTTCTTCTCTCGCACTTCTTACCAATTCCTGCCTGCATGGAGTAGCAATCGACGAGGTAATACATACAACCGAGAAACAATCCACACTTCCTTAGTTATCTAGATGACGGCTCCCAAAACCCCACCTCGTTCTTCCGCTAAAAACCTGGTCCTTGCTAAATCGCCAGAGCACGTACCTGAGCCGTCTACTCCCCGGAACATGTACCAAGCAAGTCAAAAGAAAAGATTCTCGATCAAAGGCCTGTTGAGCGGAGAGAGTAAGAAGGAGCGACAAGCACGTCAAAAGGCAGAAGAGATGAAGGCCAGTGCTAGTAAGAGTCCCGCCAAAGTTGACACGGAAGCAGATACGGTCTATCAGGTAGATGTAGACGATCGAACTATCTCGGTCATGTCCAACGAAACCAAGACAACCGCTGCCACCAACGATAAAGCTGTAGAAGGGTTCCTGGAGGGAGGCAGCAAGTCCTACATGCTGAAGGTGGTCCTGTTGCTCATGGACCCAGAAACACGCCGTTTTGAACTCTTGCAGCTCGAATTCGACTCGGATAAGGCACTGGTCTCGGATGTCTTGACGCAGATCCCTGTGGCTGTGACAGAGGAAGTCCTCAAAAAGCAAACTTATGTGGGAATCTGTGGAGCTGCTGGAAGTGAGATGAGTTCGGCTATTCTTCTATCGGATTTCTGCAAGGGAAATGATGTCCTTGTTGCCGTGCCGGCTGGTGTTGAAGCTTCCGATTGTGCTCGATTGGCTAAACCCATTCTGAACGACGCAAAGGTAATCAACATGGTGAGTACCAAAAGAGTTAGTTCTACGGTATAGAGCATGCCTCCTGGAGGAGTCCGGGCAGAAGGGCGGTGGTATCCGAATCTCCTGCCAGTGGTAGCTGAGTTATCGGGTGTTGTTTGATGGACCTCATGATTGCTCACTTTTCCCCCTTGCAGCTTAAAGTCAGTGGTATTGATGCAAGCTCTTGGAAACAAATGAAAAAGGTCTCGCCAGCTCCATCATCAAAGCCACGGGAAATGCCCATTGAAACGCCAAAGGAAACAACCAAGAAAGAAGCTGGAGGTAGCAACACGTTCATCCTCATCTTTATGGTGTTGGCGGCAGTCATCCTGCAAGTCTACCACAGCAAAATTACTGCACCTATTGAACCTGGACAAGTCCTCTCTCCTGGTGGCTGGATCAGTAAATGTGGACTTGCTGCGGCCATTCCTCCCCTCTGTGAGAACCAATACTTGCAAATGGGTGACGACGGAGTGCTCTCACTGTTCGATGCCAACGGAGACCTAGAATGGAAAATGGAAGGTGGCGTATGCAAGAATGAAGCGTGCATAAGTGGTCTAGAAATGATACAGGACAGCCACGTCGTTATTGGTGGTAAGACTGTGTCATGGGTAAACGTCAAAAAGAATGCGGATCCAATCAGTCCTTGGCCCTTTGCCGAGCAACCAAAGCTGAAGGTCATCCATGCAAGAAAGTAGGGCAGGTGGCAGGACAGTTCCGTTGGTGGAACGGTGTTGATACAAAGGTTGTAAGCCTGCGTTCCGTGATCTGCAGGGAATGATGAAACGTCTGTAGATGAAGCTATACCAAACCACGATCATATCCAGCAACAGGCGACATTCCCCATGCGGAGCACACTTTCATGCACGGCTAGATTCTACAAGTTGCTGTGTTGTGTCTTATGAATATCCTAAATAATCCCCAGTAGGCTTTGTTTACATTACTCGGCATTGCATTTTCTCGCCAAACAAGAAGTTGCCAGGCAAACAAACCATGAACAAAGCCTTAATGCCGACTGTTTGCCCCTGTTCTTATGGAGAGTCTAGAGTGGGGTAGTTTTCTACCGAACGGAAGCCAGCAGAGGGCCAGGCTAAGGACAAGAGAAGGGGAAATTCAGGACGAGCTAGGTTCCGTGGGATCAGGGGCGACAAACTGGGGACAAACATGAGGGTTGAAGGGCTTGAATTTGCGGGATCCACGGAGCAGTAGCTGATCGTTTCATTTTACCTGGCTCCATTAGTACAGTAGTGCATACCGTACGGCCCGCTGCATGCAGCACAACACGAAAGCCAAAAGATGCAGAAGATACTGTACAAGTCGCGGACAAACAAAGGTAAAAAGTGGTTAGTAAACCATTCCTTTTGGTACCTGCTTACTGCCACATTTGCGTTTTGTGTTTCCAATACCGTTGCGCCGAAATCAGGACTGATCAATGCCCCAAAAGGAAAGTGAGCCCTTCAAGGTGATTTCCCTTTCTAGTAACTTCTTTTGAGCCAATCCTGCGGCGAAATGAGGTGGGAGCTTGTTTGATTCTGATGGCGGTACACCGATGCCGTGCCAAATTGTAATATGCGGGAAGGAGTTCGATGGTTCCGGGATACTAGCTCCATCCAGCGATTTTGCCGCTACACGGACTGATAGAGCT
>CAICTM010001514.1:0-27796 GCA_903772945.1 Seminavis robusta
CTAATCCACTGGCCCAGACGTGGAGCCAGCACCAAGTAGACAGATGCCCTGGTAGGGGGGTGAGCACATTGATAGGGAACTGCAGCGCAAAACCTGGGTTACAGGGGCTTACACAGGATTTTTGTCGGTATGAAACCATTATCACCAAAGGGACCGTGAGACCAGTTAGATTGCCAGACAAAGAGTGCTCGCAAGTAAGTGTGTCTGGGTGATCAGGTCCCAAGCTGTGGCAAGGCCTTGCATGCAAGGCAAGATGCCAGCAGAAGCCCGTCATGTTGATTGGGCAAATAAGTAGATGACGACTCAGCTAGGTGGGGGCTTCCCCACCAATTGCCCGCGTCACAAAAGCCACTCCGTGGCCATAGTTTGTTAAACTAACGAGTATTTTACACCCCTAACACTTGACTCATTTGAAAACGATGATGAGTGCCAAGACAAAACCCGGTTCACGAAGCAAGCCTTACGCGATATATTGTCAGTAATTCCAGAGTACGATTACGTTCGAGTATACTACTTCTTTCCATGCTACTACAAATTTTTGTTGGAAGAGCTATTCATTTATATGCTCCGAAAGATGTCAACCGAAAGAACCCATAAAGACATGGCGGACCAAGAATTTGGTGGCTGCTCAAAACGATGGGGAACAGGCTACAACTGGCTGGTTTGGCGTTTGGATCGGTACTTTGCTCCCATCATTGGACCGGCTGCTCTTGATAGATGGGTAGATGATTTTCCCACCTTTGCTGAAGTCATTCGAAGCTACATGGTTCGGGACAAAGAGAGATGTGACCAGCCAATTCTCAAGAGGGTGCTCCTCGACGGTCTGGTTGGTACATCAAGCAGAGAGCATTTTATGATGGCTATCATCGAGGTATGGAAGCTTGCGTAAAAATTCTAACAATTTGCCTCCGAATGGATTGACAGGAGCAGTTTATGGCCCAATGTCTGGCAAAGAAAGTGACAGAGAATTGTTTCGACTCAGCCAATTGGATGATCACTTGCGTGACTTATGCACAAATCATCATGGGGGTGATCTATATTGTACTTATGGCGATGGCATATTTGCTGGCCGTTGGTTCTGCCTACGAACTCGGCATGAACCAACTCGAAACTTGCCATTGAATCCCCAGCAGGAGGAACAAAATGAAAACATGAAGTCAGTCCGAGAATCGATTGAGTGGAGCTACGGTTATGCTGAGAAACAATGGCCTTTGTTGAACAAGAAGGATGGCAAGATGATTGAGCTGGATCCAGACAGAGTCTTTGCCGAGATTCGAGTTATGTATTTGCTTACTAATTTCAAAGTGTGTCACGCTGAAGGCAGTACCATGACCGGTCAATGAGGATTCAGGTGCCCACCTCCTACGCTTCAAGAGTATCTCAATAAACTTTGAAACTATTATTTACTAATTACTAATAATTAGATTAAATATTTGTCACCAGTTGCTTGCTAGGCCTGTTCATACAAAGATAGAAGCTCCTTGCGAACCTTACCAAATTCCAACATCGTTTCCTTATACTCATTCTCAAAACCTGTTGCATCCGGGTAGAAGGCTGCATCCTCCATCAATGACTTCTTCTTTTTTTCTAGAAGGGCAATGCGCTTCTCCCGTGGACTATTGCTGGTGATATCACTAGGTTCAGAAGTCCCACCGGTGCTGCCAGGAGTAGTTTTGGCCGCCTTGCTCCCAAGAAACTCAGTAGCAATGGATTGAAACGTATTTCCAAGGTTTTCTAAGGTCTGCATTGCATTGTCGTTGACTGTTGTAGTGGGGCCTCGAGGACCGCGTTGTTTCTTCTGGTCACTGCCATTGACTGACTCAGATTTTGGCGGACTGAGGTTTCGCTTTGGAGTTGTCATAGTTGCTCCATCGTCACCAATACCACCGGAAAACAAGTCACAAAAATCTGTATTGGCCGTGGTAGCATTGGCATATGCAAACGAGCTTGGATGTCCAAGTGCAAGATTGGTAGAGTGCCCACTCCTGCCGGCTCCAGAATCTCCATTTGCTCCAGGCGGAAGAGCACCAACTCCGCGCTCATAATTTTTCATCTGTTCTTGAAGCAATGCAGCCTTGGCTTTAGCTTTTTCGGTGCTCTCCTTTTCTGTTTTCTTGGCCGTCTCATGCTCTCCAGACTGTTGAACAGCAGCGGTGTAAAGAGATTCACGGACTTTTTCAGGGTTGTCCAAGATGTACTGCCACAATGCAGTGACTTTCTTTTTCATTTGAGTTGCTTGAGTGATTTTGGGGAGACGACGAACAAGTAACTCTCGGCCATCAGCTCCACCTCCATAGCAAACATCGTGAAATCTGGTCCATCCATTCTTCTTCACGTTATCATTGTTGGAAGCCTCGGTGCATTTCGTAGCATCGCATTCATCCACTGCTTGAAAGATTGCAGAGACAAGATCACTCTCAACAGCGACAAGTCGGGATACAGGAGGCCAGCGGGTAAGCTCCTTATTTTTGGTACTGCTGGAACTGGATACAGCAGCAGCATTCTCTTTGCCGTCATCTCCTAGTAATTCTACAACTGGTGGCTGTGCCATGGCAATCTCTTCCACAATGACTAGTTGGATAATGATTTTATTTGAGCACAGTTGTGCTATTGATAAGGATGTGCTGTTGGACTGCATGTGCTGTTGGACTGCATGTGCCTCCGGATCCTTGTCATTGCAGATTTGGCGGGATGAAAGGGATGAAAATGGCGGCATGAAAATGGAGGGAATCTTGCTCAAGGAAGAGCTGTCAGTACTGAAATGCTGTAGAAAGTGCTGTAGAAAAATTAAGGACAGCCTTTCTTCCTTGCTCCGGGAAGGGCTGCACTTCAGCCAAAGGAAGCACCTCAGTCCTTCGTTTTGTAAACTCTTTGAGCGATCCAGTGGAAAACATGTAAATCCGTTGAGTGCTTTCTGTGCCAAGACCATCATCCAGGAAGAGCACCCGCTTGGTCTACCATTCTATTCTGGTAATGGTGCGGTTTGAGGCCTCCAAGACACCCAGCCAGAGAATAGGGGGACCGGGGACCGAGGTGGATAGGGGTTTCGTTAGGGTTAGCCTAATTAACCAAACCTAACCCACGGGCATCTCACATTTTAGTCCTGGCATCTCACATTTTAGTTGTTGTGTTTATCAGTGACAAGGATGCGGGAATGTGTAACTTGCCATGGGGAGGTGAAAACCCTTGCAGCCTCTCAGAAGAGAGAAAAGGGGGACGGAGGTGGTTAAATTTCAGCTATATAATTCATGAATGAATTTAGATAGTTATTTTTTTGCTAATTACCTAAGACTCAACGTGTTACCCTTTTGAAAATACTCTAGAGTACTTCAGAGTACAGTACTAATCGTAGGTGTCTGATTTTACGTTTGACATTTGATGATCGGAAACCGTGATTAAGTCTAAGATTCGAGTGTTTACGGTGTAATCAAGAAGGATTACGTGTGCATCTGTATAAAAACATTCGTGGCGATTGAAGATCAAGGTCAGTCGTGCAAATCCGAGGCGAAGCCGAGGGTGCACGGTTGACCGTGGATTGACAAGGACGAGGAAGGGAGGCTAGATCGAGGCGTGAAAGGAGGACCGAAAGGCCCGGAAGAGCGACGAGATCGCAGCCGACATTCGAGGCCGATAAGAGACACGGACGTCATTTGTATGTAATCTGTCCAATCCATTTCCGAGGAAACAGGATGAAGCAACAGGAAACAGGAGCACCATGGTCGTCCTCTTTACGAGTCTTTACTAGTAGCGCTAGTGCACTAGTAGATAAAGTGACGGTTAGTTTGTTGTGTTTCACACACTTTACCACTGAAACCACGACTGATTAAAAATGCCTGCAGAAACAAACGGAAAATAATTTGAAACCGCTTTTGTACAGAATTGCCTATAGTAGATAAATCTGCTGAAGGAAGGATTCAACGTCTTTCGAGATTGACACTGTAGTTGTTAAGTAGTCTACCATAATCCACGAAAAAGAAGCTTTCCGCCCGCAGAACCTCTTCCCATAATGCTCTCCGATATTTAACTAGTAAAATCTAGTGACATTATTTCCGGTAAGTATGCTACTCGGCCGATAAAGTCGAGAATTTTGAAAAAGGTGATAACTCCTCAGAATGAGCAGTCAGGATTTTTGAATCAGTCTGATGGTTTGGGTTAGGGTGAAAGGAAAATTCTCAACTTGATCTTCAGATTTGTGTAGAAGCTGGTAGGTTTGAGAATTCTCAACTTAATCGGCGGAGTAGTATGGTACTCTTAGTGAAACCCGAGGAAAGGTGCGGACAGATTATAACTACTAGCTATGCTATGATAGTATAATTAGATTTGGAACAACCATCGTGCGCCAGCTCGCTCGTTCGCCACAGCAAACACACAACGAGTCGAGTCATAAGGCCGCTCTCTACCGGAGGGACTAAAGTAGCGACTAAGCCATATTTCATGGTTTAGTCAATAGTTTAGTCTCTTGGGGTGGTGTCTACCCAAGGGACTAAACGTCCAAAGGACTAAAGCCTTTAGTCACAAGGTTGGTTCACCGACTAACGGGAGGCTGGTTAGTCGGTGAGTGAGCGTAACGACTAAAGCCTCTTTAAGAAGAACAGCACTTTTAAAAAAGAACAGCACTTTAAAAAAGAACAGCAGCCTCATTGCACAGCCTCACTATCAGAGCATTGCGACAGAGCTGATAGAGTAGAGGTGCGATCGAACGATCGAAAAACGAAGAGGAGTATCGATCGATGAGGAGTATCGGCCGATAGTAGAGGTGCAAACGATCGAACGATCGAACAATCAAAGAGGAGTATCGGCCGATAGTAGAGGTGCAAACGATCGAACGATCGAAGAGGAGGTGCAAACGATCGAACGATCGAATGACAGTCTTCGGTTGAGAATAGAAAGCCATCCCTCATTGCAGAGTATGGAGTGCGGGATGGCTTTCATTTCTCGGCCTTTGACTGAATGATATCGGTAGTAGAGGTGCAAACGAGTAGAGGTGCAAACGATCGAACAATCGAAGAGGTCGCAATGGTGTGTTTTGAGTCTTGTTATCTCAGTCTTGTTATCTCAAAAAAGTAATCAATTCTATTAAGTCTTTTGTTTGAGTCCTTTAAATCCACCTTGCTGATAGAATATTGGTAGCCCACCAAGCGATCACTTTTGTTAAATCGTTTTTGAGTCCTTTAAGTCCAGCACCGTGCAACGGATTTAGTCGCGGTGTTTGTTTAGTCGCCACGGTAGACACCATGTTTTGACTAAAAACTCCACTAAATTGTTTAGTCCGAGATTTAGTCATCTGCTGGTAGACACCACCATTACTAAAGGATAATGACTAAATCTTGAACTAAACAACCACCTAAAGGATTCCTTTAGTCGCTACGGCAGAGGCGAAGTGAGAATGTAGGCAGTAATCTGATTGGTGGAGGGGTACCGCGGTATTCATTAAAGACACACTTCTGCTTAGCGATAAGACTGCTTTACTGATGTCAGCTTTACATCCCAAGGGAATCTCTAGTCGCCAAGATTTTCAGCGCTATTACGATTGTTGTCTTGTTTTGTGGATTCCCTCCGCAATGACGATAAGTCATCATAAGACAAGTATCGGACAAGCAGAGGACGCAATTGGCAGAGGCAGAGTTGACCATGCAGCAGCAAGAGGAGATGCAGCAGCAAGAGGAGATGAGAGGTTCACAATGCACCAACATGGGCCAACAGAGCCAAAGGAGAGTGTCATTAGAGAAGAGAACTCACAGACTACAACAACAAAATCACGGCAGTAAAAGGAGAAAAGGAGTGAATGGAGATCAGCAGACACTGGACGGCGAAATCGCGTTCGATCCTGTAAAGGACTGTGTGATGTGCAAGGCAAAACATCTGGGACAAAGAGTACCACATCGCAAACACCATCGGCTCTGTTGGAATAACCAACGAACAAAGGGCATTATCTCGGAAGCGACGCTCGAGGCATTGAGAGAAGAGAAGAGATTGAAGAGACACTTCTCTGAACCAATCAAGTACACCGCATCTAATCTGGCCGGTGGAACTTCGTTCTTCGTGCAACGAAGGGCACAACAACAGCGAGGAACTTCCCAGCGGCAATCTTCAACTTCCAATATGGATGCCGAACAACCCAATCAGCCAGACAGTCAGGAATTGGATCTTTGCCACGAGGTTACCAGCAGAGTCAATGATCCATCCTTCCGCGAGCAATACCCGGACAACAAGGCTCCAATGGCGATGCTGGCTTTAGCTGTCGCGGCCGTAAAGAAGATAATCAGGCCCAATGGAGGATCTCTGATTCCAAAGTACTTTGATGGAATGACGCTGACTGTCCCCACAATTCATGGTTGCCGAGATCCACACTATCACAGCATCATGGGACAGAAACTGCTTCTGGTCGACTGGAGCGCATGTTATGGGCTGGAGCCCCAATGCCCGAGATGCCAGTGTGGGATTCTAAAGAATGAAAGAACCAACTTCTCAAAGAATAAGCTTCTTTTCCCCATCTTCAGGCTCGATGGTGCTCCCAGCTGGTGTATGTATCAGTATATGGTTTGTACTAGCTGCAAGGCGAGATACAACTCGAATGAGAGTGCTGTTCTTGCACAATTGCCCTACTACGCGGCTTCTGGATATCCGGTGGACCAAAGATATGCACTCAAGAAGAACTCTCACTTGGAGAAGACTGTTACTGAGACGTTCGACATGATCCTACCTACTTACGGCAATGGAGAACTCTGCAGTCGTCTACTGTATCAAGCAATCAACAAGCATTATCTAGACAAAATCGCGAGTTACTATTCTTATGTCCAACCAACAAAAGTCACCAGTTCGGCTGCAACGACGGTTCTCTACTTGGAGAAGGATGGCGAATTCATGACGATGTTCCCTCCTCTTGGAGACAGTATTCGAAAGCTCTATGATCAAGCATCAATCAATGGCAATACGCCTTGGAAGGTCAGCGACCACAACAGACACAGGAGAGAGATCCAGAGTGTTGCTTGCACATCCATGTTTGCCCAAGACCACACACATGAAGTCATCAAGAACTACTTCCACAAAAAGGAGGTGCGAGCAGAGGCCATGTGGACTGTGTCCAATGAGAGTGGACAAATTGTCAGCGCTGTACTGGTTCCCTCCACCAAGACCATCCACTTCTCACACGCAGCCATGCAACTAGTCAAGAGAGACCACTTCAAGCCACAGGTTATGTACAGTGACACCTGGCCGTGCAAGAACCAGTACTGGTCAAACCTTCTTGGGGCGCAAGTAAAAGGCCGACTTGGATTGTTCCACTTTGTTCAGAGGATCACTCGAACATTGAGGAAGCGTCACATTGACTACTCTCATGCTGTTGGCCGACTCCTCAATGCCATGTACATTTACAATGCATCCGATTATGAGAACCTGCTTCGGGCATTGAAGAACGGCACTCTTAGCAAAGACGGAGAGGAATTAACGGACGAACAGATCGACGAGCTCAAGGACACTTACGTCTTCCGTCAGCGCTACTCGAAGTTTCTCCGAAAGGAGATCCGTCAAGCCGAGTCACTGAGACATCATCTTGAGGCCTGGTTCCACCGCTTCAAATGCACAAAGAGCAGTGATGAGTCAAGACCTGCTCAAGGGCGACTGGATCCCAAGACAGGACAATCGCTTTTCACTGCGGAGACCAAAACCGCATGGCAAAACTGCAAGGACAAAGCACAATACCTGCAGGATCCTCTTCCACTCGACCAAATGTATGAGGTCATCAGACCAAATCCGAACTCGCCACATGGCTTGAACGAATATTTGTCACGGCGAGGAGAGTCCAGCCTCGAAAGCTTTCATTTGTTGCTTGCTCATTTCGCAAACTGTGGCATGTCCAATAGCCTCGCGGACAACTTAAATCTCATTGGGACAGCACGGTACAACCTCGCAATTCGACACAGACTCAGACTTGCTCGCACCACACACAATGACGCTGTTCTTGAGAAGAGAAAGAAGATCCCGGCTGCTTGGGAGACAGTTCTCCCATACTACAACCACTCGCAACTCCAATGGGTTAACCGACTCGCGGTTGCGGCCGGTGCACCAAAACCATTTCCTGATGCTGAAGAGTTGGGAAAAGACACGGGTGAGCTGTTCTTCTCCCAGTACATTCAATGGCAGAACGAGGCTGCACCAACTTACGATGAACAAGAACATTGCTTGTGCGATGTTTGTGAGGTGCACCAACCGTCGCCTCAAATTCAAATCGAAGAAATTCAAATTGACGATGGCGATGAGCCAGCGTCACCCTCGCCAACACCAACGGTAACGGTGGAATCACCTATACGACAAGAAGAAGACCGCCTCGCTCCTCGCCAACAACAGCAACAACAACCGCCACCATGGGTACCTCCAATGCAACAACATCATCTCATGCAAGGGTGGTACGCGATGGCTGCTGCCGCCGCCACTGCTGCCATGTATCGGCCGGTGCAGCATCCGCAACACTGCTGCTACAGGAACAGAGCATGGCAACTGGCAGTGCCGAGGAAAAAAGGAAGGCCGCCGCATGATCGTCATTGTACAGGAGTGAAGTGGTTGCTGTGATATTTGTAGAGTAGAGTAGAGTAGAGAGGATAACAGATAACGAGAACAAAAGTGTGAAAAAGTGGAAGGTTCTTTGTAGAGCTGAGTTCTACCACGACACCATTTAAATCCAGCGAGGTACCAATCAGTACTCTCAAACGACTAGCTTTGTCTTTTAGGTGTCTTTTTGGAGTCGTAGCATGGCCTGCGTGGGGTGAATACAGGGGAAAGAACGTTGTTTGCTTAATGAATGACCTAATGACTGCCTAACGCCCTTTTTTCTTTATGTAAATGTGGTCACATGTGAGTACCGCTTGGTTGCGAGTAAACCGCCACATGAATAGAACCTGGAATCTATCCATAACCCTCCTCTTTTTTCCCTCTTTTTCCCCCCCTTTTCCTCTGCCTAACCCCCCCAAAATCTCAAACGGGTCCCTCCGGTAGAGAGCGGCCTAACAACATCCAGCAGCAGTACCGGTACCGATAACTACAATACGACTTGATGACAGTAACACTACAGACGACTAATAGCCGTACCGAAACGAGCATTTGGACGCACTGCACGAAGCACCCATGGCACTTCCACCACCGCCTTTCACATGCCATCAACTCGTGTAGCCCATGGTCTAGCGAGGAGGAATGGCAATGGCATGGCGATGAACAGGAATGGCAATAGGACGGCGATGAACACGCAAAACGGGCATATGCAGAACGGGCACACGCAGAATGGGGCATCGTTGGCAACGGCTACGTCACCACCAGCGGCAGCTACGGATTCCTTGGTTGACAAAGGACTATCGCCATTGGTCGCTGCGGGCAGATCCTGGGTTCAAAAAGAGCTCAATTTCTATGACAACGGTGGTGGTTCTTCATCCTCTTACAATCCACGCAAGGCAGGAAAGGAAAACTCTGTGAAGGTCGTTCATCTCGAGCTCGCAGCTGCGGAGTTTTCCCGTCGTTTCTCCCCGATTTCGCTGGAACAAGACATGGAAGAAGAGGAGGATGAGCAACAAAGGGCTCCAGTTCTTCTTGTCTCAACGCATGTAAAACCAGACTGGACTCCACCAGTTGGTTTTACCTCCAAACCTGGGTTCAGGAACGTGAGATTCCTATTGGTACCAAATGTTGATGGGAAGACTAAGTCACTCTTTATTAGCTGCATGCCAGGAAACACACATGGAGAGGCTGATGGGCATGTAGCTGGTATGGTTCGAGATTGGGTTCATGGCAACCAACTGGACCTTATACTTTACCAAAACCACTCTGGAGGGCGCGACTACCAACCTGACATCAGCCTCCGCCCTGCCACTGCCGATCCAACACCGCCTCCTGGGGCCGCTGATAGCGACCCCAACCATGACAACAAACCATACCGTCGCCTTGTGGTGGAAGTTGAATTTTGCAACAGGAATGCAGAAAAGCTTAGGACAACTGGTTGTGGTGTCTTTGATAACCCTTTCACGTCTCTCTTCCTCGGGATAAAAATTTGGAAGAAAACACAGAATGGGTTTGCAGCTGTTGCCATCTTGTGGGAAAAAGACCCTGTCACTCAGAATATTGCACTGCTCAATGCTGTTGATTTTGGCACCAGAGCGGCGGATAACGGAGTACGAGGGCGCTTCAATGCTCCTCCTGCAGGGCCCATTTTGCTGCCTGGTGTCCCTCCAGCAGCTTGGACACGAGCCTCAATCCCTAATGGGTACACAGTTCCTGTATTCGGATTGCCACCATTGCCTCCCGCAGGGTCTCCTGCCCGTCTTACTCTACCTCGCACTCATTTACTTCATCGAGTCACCTACTTCGGAGCTCCACCACAAAATACATATGTCCTAGGTCCTCCTCTTGCGGCCCCACAACCTGTTGATGACCTACACTTGGACCTACATTTTTATGCCTACAAGCTCGACAATGGTTCGTGGCCCCTAGAACTTTGCATTCGATGCATTCCAGATTAGGATCCGCTCTTCTTTGGAGATTCCATGCCCATCCTCAAAACAATGGCAGACAGCGAAGGGCAGGCTTTACTTACCGCAGGCAGAGTAAAGAAGAGTCCAAATTCAGGGCTTCATAGGTTCCTTGAGATCAGGGGAGATAAATTGATGATCAACACGGGGGCAAAGGGCTCAAAACGGGGATTTTCGGTCGCTTGCTAGCTAGCTGCCATGTACATACATGTATGCTTGCCAGAACGAATGTGATCGAAGGCGCAGATTCTCAGGTTTTTAAAAACAAAATACAGTAGGATCCCTATCCAAGGTAGAGGCTGATCTGCAGCGAATGGGCACATCAGTTTGTGACGTATCTTATCTCACAAGCAACACGCGCTACCCGGCCGGGGATGGATCCCCAGGACTGATATACGCCTGTCTAGTAGAGCACCGGTCAATCCATTTTCCATCTGCCCCAAGATCGTCCTCGGTCATCAAACAGATTCTTGGTCCTGCCAATTGAGATGTGCACCAGGCAGATTGCATCACTGCTCGCGGAAGCCTACACGGTGTCAGCCAGGCGCTGTAGACATAATACCTGCAGCAATAATCACAACATGCATTACTTACGGAGGACTTTTATATGGCTGCTGCATCGCGATAGACTGGGCCGCTCTCCAGAGGTAATGCAGCATGTTTGCCAACGAGTCCGTGAACGTCATCTAATCCCAGAACCCTAGAGTCTACCCCGCCTCCATACACAACATACAGTGGACTACTCAAACAAGCATGCGAAGGGAAACATGATGGTCCACTATGTCACCACCTAAGGAATCGAATCACGTGCGCAAGGCGGAATTGAACCGCTGGGCTTTCACACCCCCACAGGTTTGAAGCCTGCACCCACCACCAGGCAGGATCATGCACACAAAAGGAATGGATGGCCTACCAACAGGCCTACACCAACCATGGAGTAGTGTTGTCCTCGAAAGGAAGCAACAGAGTAAGGTTGTATCCTTCAGGAAAACAACAGGTTGTCCTCGAAAGGAAGCAACAGAGTAAGGTTGTCATCTTAAGAGAAACAACAGTAAGGTTGTCCTTGAAAGGAAGCAACAGAGTAGAGTTGTCCTCGGAAGGAAGCAACAAAAAGGCGCCCCCAAGAGGGAGAACAAAGTGTCTCACCATCCAACCGGGACAAAGAGACTGCAACCCAACAGGGTGCCGTGCGCAAGGCGGAATTGAACCGCTGGGCTTTCACACCCCCACAGGTTTGAAGCCTGCACCCACCACCAGGCAGGATCATGCACACAAATGAGCTGGGCGGCCATCCAATTGGCCACCCCTTGGTAAAGTTGACAATCCAGCAAGATATATATGCGTTTGGAGTAATCCCCGTTGGGTTCGACTGCGGCATTACTTTGCTACGACGGCGACAAGGGAGCACGACCCACCATGGCTCTTACACAACAGAGTGTCGTCGTCGCCCGAGCGGCATCCCAAGCCGGCATCCGTTTCCGGATAGACATCTCTGTCTTTGCGTCCGGGGAATTTCCCCAAGAAGCTCGTCAACATGGTCGACATGCCCTCGGTCTCCAAAGAGACGGAGCGCTCCTCGAAAGCCTTGGCTCAAACGCATCCTGTTGGATTGTGAGACAACAAATTGGTTGGGTGGCGGCAGCTCGAACAAAGCTTGAGAATTCTGCGGAAGATACTTGTCAGAAGTCTTCTTAGTACAAATCTGCCGTACCATGTACTTACGTGAGAAATATACTGAATCCACGCGAGGAAAGATCCGTCTGGCAGTCGCACAGACGGACTCACTTTTCGTGACTGAATCCTTCCACCTGGAAGATTGCGCATCGTCCCTCATTCATGTTGAAGCCACGATGACACCTCGAGCCTCGGCCGCTCCTTTCTTTCGACATCACCTCTTCAGTTTCCTTTGCTCTGAACAAAGATAGACCAATCCATTCCGTCAAATCAAATCAAACAGCACCACCACCACCATGAAGATCTTCCACCTTGCCCTTCTCGCCACTGCCGCTAATGCGTTCGCACCAAACAGCTGCAGAACGACGCAATCCAGTACCACTGCACTGAACCTGTTTGGAGCCAAGAAGGAAGGCGGTGAAAAGGGCCCCGGTCTGATGGATCAAATGGCAATGTTCAAGAAGGCACAAGAAATGGCATCCAAGAAACAAAAGTTGGACGCAGAACTGCAGAAGGAAAACTTTGGGGGAGAGAGTTCCAACGGCAAGGTCAAGTCTAGCCTCAAATTTGTTCCCGTCAAGAACCCAATGGACCCCAACCCTGACTACGAAGCCACCGGGTTTGAGTTTGATGATGAATTCTTTGAATCTGCAACACCAGACGAACTCAGTGCTGCTATTACCGAATCCCTGATGAATGGTATTGCCAAAACCAACCAGGCCGTCGCCGAAAAATATGCTGTTCTGCAAAAAGATCTTGTAGAAGCACTGGGGCAAAAGAAAGAGGAGTAAGCCCTATCTATAGCCAGCTACATATAGTCAACACACACACAAGCCAGAATTAGACACATTCGGTGATCTGTAACTTGATTGCGCAGCGTTCTAGTTGCCTCGAAAGGAGTGCTTTCTACTTTCTACTACTAGTACGGTGGCAGACCTAACCACGCACGTTTCCAGTAGCTAGAGACAGCGCTTTTAGCATCAGATATCAGATACTTTAAAAAAACAATAGATGAACTATTCTTCATACGTGGTGAATATGAAATGTGTTAGTTTCAAGGAAGCTGCAGACTACAGGAATTTGTGGAGCCTTTTCAAATGATCCGCCTACTCCATTCTCGTGTTCCCATTCCACAATCCGCCCCCAGGAGCCTTCCTAGCTACCGCGGCGAACACTGAAAGCTTCCAGCAGAAAGAGCATTAAAGAGAAGGTAGAAGAGCGGAAACAACATTGAAAGCAACTTGTTTTCTGCCTCAAGACACTGCCTTCAATGGATCGGTCTGCAGATTGCGCCGGCTACCGGTAGAGTCCGCAAACATGGCTGAATTGGGGCAGCCATCAACAAGAACCTCTCCAACGTACCACTATCTGACTACATCCCAAGCTAGCAAGAGATGAAGGAGCCAAACAATAGACTACGTACAGTACGGTGTGCAGGTACCAGTATTGAAAGAAACCTACAGCTTTAGTTACTTCACGGCTCTACCGTTTTAAAATAAAATTTAGTCTGGCCTTCTATCCAGCCTCAGTGTTTGCCACCAACCAAACCTCATCCTTGCTCGAGGCTCACATTTTCTTTGGAAAACTGTTCAGCTTTCAACATCGACCATGGGCAACAAGAAGAACAAGAAAAAGGACCTCAAACGCACGGCTGAAAGCCTCGATGCCGAAGGAGTTGATAATGACAAGGCTGAAGAAACTCCCCCGAAAATCGAAGAAACTGCCGAGTTAAACGATGAGGACAGGGCAAAATCCAAAAAGGAAAAGAAGAAGAAAAAGAAGAAAGAGAAAAAGGAAGCCAAACGACGCAAACTTGAGGAGAAAAAGGAAGAAGAAGAGGATTCGCCAGAAGAAAAAAGCAAGAAAGTACAAAAATTTGCCAATGATGGTGACGATGATGATGAAATGCCTCCAATGGACTCGGAAACAGCCCCTGATACCGAAGACCAGGAGAATAATGACGATGAGGAACAAGCCGCCGATGACGACGGAGAAGACAAGGAAACGACAACTAGCACAAACCAGCCTAAGGAAGACGAGGAAAAACCCAACTTTTATGCCGGCAAGGACGACGAGGCGCTCTTCACGTCCATGCCTCTATCAGATAAGACCAAGGCTGGCTTGGAAGCACAGAGTTTCACTCGAATGACACAAATTCAAAGCATGGCCATTCCACCCCTACTAGCAGGCAAAGATCTGATTGGAGCTGCCAAAACTGGAAGTGGCAAAACATTGGCCTTCTTAGTCCCCATCATCGAACTTCTTCACAAGGCCAAATTTGCAACCCGCAATGGAACCGGTGCCATTATCATTGCCCCCACACGGGAATTGGCCATGCAGATTTATGGCGTCTGTCATGAACTTTGCAGTCAAGGCAAACACAGTCAGACACATGGTCTCATTATGGGAGGTGCCAATCGTCGAACCGAAGCAGAACGACTGGCCAAGGGCGTCAACATTGTGGTATGCACTCCAGGGCGCCTCTTGGATCATCTGCAAAACACCAAAGGCTTCCTGTTTCGCAATCTACTGGCCTTGTGCATGGACGAAGCGGATCGAATTCTAGAAGATGGGTTTGAAGACGATCTACGTGCTATTCTAAGGCTATTACCCAAAGAACGACAGACCATGCTCTTTTCCGCCACGCAGACGAAACAGGTAGAAGATTTGGCCCGTCTCTCCATCAATCAAAAGTCCGCCGTCTTTGTCGAAGTTCCAAGTGAAACCAAGTTTGCCACTGTGGCTGGACTCGAACAAGGCTTTGTTACGTGCCCATCCGAAAAGAGGTTCTTATTGCTCTTTACGTTCCTCAAAAAGAACAAAAAAAAGAAAGTCATGGTCTTCTTCTCCTCGTGCAACTCGGTCAAGTTCCACGCCGAGCTACTGAATTACATCGATGTTCCTGTCATGGACATTCACGGTCGTCAAAAGCAAGTCAAACGCACCACAACCTTCTTTCAGTTCTGCAAACAAGATACCGGGATCTTGCTCTGTACTGATGTGGCTGCGCGAGGTCTAGACATCCCAAAGGTGCGGACCTGGTTCCTGAATACAGTGCTTGCACCGGAAGCTGAACCACCATCTTCTCACTTCCTTTCTCTCCGCTTACTTGTTACCACAGGTTGACTGGATTATTCAATTCGATCCACCTGACGACCCCAAGGAGTACATCCATGTAAGTTGGCTTGTTTCTTGGTGGTGCTTTCGCGGTGGATTCCGTTGGGCCTCTGCAACTTGCAACCCACCTGTTTGAGCCTGCCATCTTACCTCGTTCTTGCCTTCCTTCCTTTCCGACAGCGTGTTGGTCGTACTGCTCGAGGTGCCAAGGGATCGGGACGTGCGCTACTATTCTTGACACCGGAAGAAACGGGCTTTTTGCGCTACCTCAAAGCGGCCAAGGTGACGCTGAACGAGTACGAATTCCCGACGCACAAGGTGGCCAACGTCCAGAGTCAATTGCAGCGACTGATTGAAAAGAATTACTACTTGAACCGTACCGCCCGAGATGCCTATCGAAGCTACATTTTGGCCTACGCGAGTCATTCGCACCGCGATATCTTCAATGTGCACAATTTGGATCTTCAGGGCGTGGGCGTGTCGTTTGGATTTACATCTCCGCCTCGTGTCGACATTGCATTGAGTGTCAAAGGAGAAGCCGGAGCGAGACGGAAGCAATACGGAAAGGGAAACAATGCCAAAAAGATGGGCACATCGTCTGGTCATGGTTTCAGTTCTTCCAATCCGTATGGGCAACGTGCCAAGAGCGACAAGCGCCAGTTTTCTTACTAAACCAGTAACTGTAGTAGGAACTATTCGCATCAGAAGTTCTGCATTTCCTGACATTTACTGTCACGAATATCCATCTGTCATAGGCAAATATGGCGCTTTGTTGAATCAATCCAAATGTGATCAAACCACACGGTTTCCCGGCTTTTTCTTTAGGTAGAAGACTTCTACATGATATATTTCAATTTCATATTTGTGCTTATTTTTTATTGTTGTTGTTGTTATTGTTATTATTTCGCGAGGCTCGAGCATGTGCTACCTTCAAATATTGGGCATGTAGCAAATCAATAAACCGTTCATCTTGAATGAGCGAGAGGAGTGCCAATTGCAAGCTTTTCTTGTCGAGTGCAACTCCCGGTATGCTCCTTGTCGGAGTGGTACTTCCCGACGTATCCGATCCTGCCGCAGCGCTGTCAGAATTAGCAGGCGCGGGGGGAGCCACAAAGAGACTGTTCATCAAGGGTTCAATGAGCTGTGACGGCGAATCCACGCTGGCATGGCTCCGAGGAGCAGTAGTGGTTGTTGCCATGGGAGACACGGCAGCTGGTCTCCCCGCTGTAACTGCCATTCCCGGAGGGGCAGCTGCTGGTTGTTGTTGTTGTTGTGGTGGTGGTGGCTGCTGCTGCGGTGGTGGTGGCCTCGGAGGTGTCATGGGAGGAGCCGCCATGGCTCGCTGCTGTAGATTCTGAATGACTTGATTCAAAAGGGACGCCATGACGACCCGTTCGTTGCCATTATGGAACCAAATCCCTAGAACTTTGGGTGACTGTTTGAAGATCAAGTAGGGTTCCTTGTGCTGCAATTGGAATCGTTCCGTAATGGCAACTTTGAAATTCTCGGTGGAATGCCGATTCAAAATGGCCAGTGAATAGGATGGCTGCTGTTGCTGTTGTTGTTGCGATGCCACCAAGAAGAGGGATCCTTCCACTTGAGATTTTTCCCATCCTTGGGGAGCAATGTATTCGTACAAGACCACATGAGTGGCACTCCCCACAATGTCTTGAATGTTGGCATCGATGGATCGTTGCAGCAACCGAAGGTTGGCCTTCTTGCGAGCGTCTTCTGTCAGGGCGGCAGCCATTGTACTAGCTAGACTATACTACAATCAACGAAAAAGACGGGGAGTGGTTGGTGTTGATACAGCAGTGATGCAAGACACAGGACGGGAGAGAGGACTGGACAGACAGTGGCAACAGCAAGACACTAAGCTTCGTCGTGGACAGATCGAGATGAATGAATGAGGTGGGTCGTCAAAAGGCGAATGCTGCGTGTGATGTGTGGCTGTGGCTTTGACAATTATCTTTTACCCCATCAACAAAGCAGGAGAAGTCTATTTCTAAGAGGTTGGGTAATCGTTTCAGTCACTACCAGCTTCACTGGCTCACCAACAGACCATCAATTCAAAGTTCAAAGTTTCCGTTTTCACGAGCGTCTCATCCCAACGCCTTGTAATTCGACTGTGTGTGTCTGTCCGGGATCACCAGCATGAAACCGCTCTCCACGAGTGAACCCGAATGAAGACGACCAGCAACAACATACAAACTGCTAACTCGAGCTAACTCGTAACATACAAAGTCTTGCCAGGCCGTGGACGCACTTGTGTTGCTTGGGCAACGCAAAATAAAACGCAAGAGACAGAAGAAAGAGAGAAGGGTCCCACAAAAAGCATACTAAACTTACTTATATCGGGAAAACCATGGAAGAAGCTTCAACGACCACAACAACAACAGCCAAGAAGACTGTCATTTTTGCCACCCCAGAGTCAGAATCGTTTTGGTTTGATGGTGTGACGGAAGAAGAACGAGACGATGTGTGGTTTCGACGCACCGACTATGTCGAATTCGTCGAGGCGGAATTGCGACGACGAGAATTGCTCACGGAAATTGAGGAGGGCAACAACAAGAAGCATGCTCGTCGCTCCAGTGATACAAGCAAGGGCGAATCCGAAATGAAACACACCTTTACGCGACGCATGGTGTCGAGAACATTCTCCGCTGGACCCACTGTACGACGAAGGCGGCGCTTGCCGCGACGAGAAAGGAACGAACTCGACATTTCCAATCATTCCTCCTCTCATGTGAAAAAGCGACAACTAGCACGGACGCCCAGGAATGCTGCCTCTGATGATACGAATGAACAAGAACCAGTCAACGCGACAACCGTCAAGGCCATGGCAGCCAGTGTGGGAAAAATCAGAAGTTCCATTTCGGGGGATGCTGTTCCTGTGGCGGAAAAAGAGCAGTTGGAGAGCGCCGCTGCGAAACCGACGCAATCCACCGCCGCAAGCAACAGTCCAGTTGCAGCAATCCTTGACAGGGATCTAACACCACCACCGCTAGAAATTATTGAACCGGCGCCGGCGATTGGGACAACCAGCCCTCCCAAGGCATTGACGGTGTAGTGCACCGTGAAGCGACTATTTGTCTTCTGCTAAAGTGACTAAATTATGGAGTATTCGGGATGAAAACAATCTGCATTTTGCGTTGCTTTCGTGGACCGACTGAATTGAATGTCAACCTGTGGGGATCCTGTCTTGCTTTCGATCAACTCTAGACTGTACGAAAAACCTTTACCGCAATGTACGAAAAGAAATGAACCGCACCGTACTTGTACTGCCAATGCATGGCTTGACTACTACAAGAATGCTAACTTAGAAGACTGTTTATAAAAAGCTCCGTTCCTGGTTTTTTATTGCCGTTGATTCAATCGGATGTGCTTTATTTGACCATTGGGCTTGGATTGGTTTCCAGGAATATTCATAGCCGCACAAATTCAATTATATGAGATCAACTCTGGTTTCCAAGCACACTGAACAATTGCCAGACTTCTCAGGTTGTTGGTGTGATCTCCGCCTCTGCTTGCTAGTAAACCTTGACTTAACCTTCTGGGACCTGTATTGTGTTTGTGACAATTCTGCTTACTTTGTCCCTGCTTGGGGAAGACTGCCGTCATTTCACCCACGATACCGGTAGCGGTGTCTAGAGCTGGAAGCCGATTTCAGCAAGTCTTAATGGTTTCAACAGCACTCACGAGCGACTGTGTCAATCTTCAACTTGAGCGTCTGTGGACTCTCCTATCCGAAGCTTGCAGTCTCCCTTGTGTTCTGGACATTTGCCTTTCTTGCATTGTTTACAGCAATACATGGCATTTTTTAGGCAGGAAGTGTTGGTCGCAGTGAAGGCGTCATGTCCAAAGCGGTAGGGCTACAGTTGTAATGCTTTGTGAAGTTTCTTCAAGCAATTGCATGGAAAAGGGGCTCAAATTGTCGTTTTGATTGCAGCTTTAGTCCAAACCCTGGCGGTGTAAAAGTGGTCGTACCCAATAGGAAGCAATTTGTGGCTTGACTCTCAGGTCCTCATATATTCCGGTTGAGGAAGACTTGGAAGCTCTTTTCCTCTTGAATGCTACCCGTAAGGCACACTTCTAAACATGATGGGACTGGCAATGCAGTCTCTAACACCATCGAGTGCTGTAAAGTACGCGAACAACTCTTGAAACCTGTTTGAAATGATCGGATTACCATGCGAGCAGCCGTCAAAGAGAAACTCGGTGGAGAGGGCTGGCTGGAGAGCTAGTCTGCGGCATTGTTGTTGGAGGGAGCGTCTCCTCTGCCTCAGGCTCCTGTTCCTTGGGATGCTTGCCTTCCTTCCGCACTTCCATTTTCTTGCTGTTTTGGTGACTCGACTCTTCATTCTGCCAACTCTCAACCACAAAAGAGCTTTGCCTCCCAAAAACAATGCCAATGCTGTGATGTTTCGTCATCAGAAGAGGAAATGGGTTTAGATTTCCAAAAATACAGCTCTGTTGCCTCACTTTTTGACCACCAACGTGTTGCCTCACTTTTTGACCGCCAACACGTCATTCACCTCGAAGCTCAAACATAGCCAGGCTTCTTCAATCTGATCATACCGGTACTAGTATGGTCCAGCCTCTTCAAAAAGGGGGGGCGAAGAGTTGGTAGATTATCTACGAAAGCCAGCGAGAGTCAGGCTTAAAAGCAAAGAAGAGTCGAAATCAACTAGATTGCTATAGTCTTTGATCTGATCATGAGACAAAACGTCCGTGCGTTGTCTTGGATCCTTCATCTTCTTCTCCTGGGAAGTTCCGACTCCTTCACGACGCTTCAATCGAGGAAAACTACCCTCCATGGCACCACCAGACGATTGCCCATGGCATCCGATAATGAGGAAGTGACGGTGATTGCTGGACCAAGTCTGCCAGAAATACCCCCCATGTCCAAACGACTCTTTTTGGTTCGACACGGAGAGGTCATCAACCCTGGAGGTGACAGACCGGTGTTCTACGGGGCCCTCGATGTTTCCCTTAGCCCTTTGGGAGAACAAGAGGCAACAGCAGCTGGGCAGTACCTTTCACAGTTTGACTTGGAGCATGTGTTTGCCAGCCCTCTTTCGAGAGCCATCTTTGGTGCCGAGGAAGTGAAGCGACTGCAAAAACGAGCAGATGCGCTGACCATTACAATCAACGACAATTTTAAAGAATTGGATCGTGGAGCCTGGTGTGGTAAGACAAAGGCGGAAATTGGACCAAAAGAGATGGACCGATTTGATGCCTGTGATGAATCTGTAACACCCGAAGGGGGAGAATCGTTTCCCTTTCTCAAAGCACGAGTATTGAAGGCGCGGGATGAAGCATTGGACAAGATCAGTGCTGGCAAAGCCGCAGCCGTCGTGTCGCACTTGCAAGTGACAAGATCCATGCTCAGCGAAGCCAATGGTCTTCCGACCAGCGCAATGGCCAAGCTCAAGATTGCCACGGCTTCAGTGACATGTATTGATTATGACATGGTGACAGGAACCCAAACTGTGCACTTTGAGAGCTTCAAGCCTTAAGTAGGATTGCAATCCAGCAAAGACAGAGCTAACTAGAATAGAAAGGACAGGTAGAGGATGGTAAAAACACACAAAAGAAAGCAAGGGATGTCTAGTCATTTATGTCTATCTATTCAAACGACACTCTTGCCCGACAAAAAGGCAATGCACCTGCAAATCACGAAACTCAGTAACCCGCTGCATGCAAACATTCCATAAAGACATTCACATTCACTGAACCATCGTCTGAACTCTGCTTGGCCATTTCTGCTACCATGAGAAGCTGCTTGATACCAATAGGTTTCTTGATCTGTCTGGCGATTGCCTTGGCATCTTCCTTGCTCATGTGAGCCGCAGATCGCAACACTTCGTAAAAGTCCTTGCCTTCAGCAATGAGAGGAACCGTTTGCGCCACGGAGAAAGCTTGAACCAGGCCAAGATCCTCCAGTAGGTGGCCGGCGCTGGTGGTACCAATAATGAGGAGCTTTCTTCCTTCGTCTGCAGGGATCTTCTTCAACAGAATCATCAACGTTTGAAGCACAGCATTACTGAAGCGAGGACCGATCGGAACGTATTCAATGAGTCGCTCAATGTCGTCCAGGAAGATCAGGCTGAGCGGTGATCGGTAGGAATCCATAAAGACTTTGTGGATCTGAGTACTCTTGGAGACGTCTGAATACCCAATCATTTCGTCGGCGCTGATCATTCGAACAAAGGGGAACCCAGATTCGACGGCTAGTTTGGCAGCAATGGCAGTCTTTCCGGAGCTGGCGGAACCTCTGTTGTGTGAAAAAGAGACAAGAAAGAGTGAGCAAACGGGGAAGCCAACATGGAAATCAGTTGAATAACATCCAAGGCGCACGTACTGTAGCAAAATGGACATGAGAGGTGTCTTGTCGGACGATCGAACTTGTTCGACCAATCTCTCCAACGTTGACATAAGATTATCGAATGTATCACCATAGGGGACAAATCCATTGCGATAGTAGGCTTTGAGTTCTTGACTCTTGGCTCCGAACTTGGGTTCAATATCATTCAGGGCCCGCTCAAAGTCTTCATATTGCAGGACCAGATTCTTGATATCGGGAGCCTTTTTCAAGTCTTTCAAGTCGACACATCGTGTCAAAGCATATGACGATGCTGCCTTGACCAAACCCTCAATCTCGGCACCCGAAAAGTTCTTGGACTTCTCGGCAATTTCGGGAAGCCTCTGCAAGACCTCGGGAGTGATACGTTTGGCTTGTTGCATGCTTCGGGTGTGGATGTTAAGAATTTGCAGGCGTCCCTTGGCATCGGGGAGACCAATTTCTACGTGCACCTCCAACCGACCAGGCCGCAGCAAGGCGTCATCAATCATGTCCTTCCTGTTTGTCATTCCAATCAGAAGAATGTTGTTCAACGAGTCCACACCCTAAAACAGGAATAAACCAGGAATCTCGAGTCAGCCATTGTTTTTTGAGACGACGGAACTTTCAGGCAAGCAAAGAGTGCATCACACTTACATCAATTTTGGACAAGAGCTGATTGACCACACTATCGGACACGCCGGTTCCGTCCTTGACTGACCCACGTTGCTTACAAATGGCATCCATCTCATCCAGAATGATAATGTGAAGCATACTGTTGTCACCGGCCTCTGCTTGTTCCTTTTCGGCATCCGCAAACAATTCTCGAATTTTCTCCTCGGATCCTCCTACAAATTTGTTGAGAATCTCAGGACCATTTACAATCTTGGGTTCTCGGGCATTGAGCGCCTTTCCAATCTGACGAGCAATCAAGGTTTTCCCACAACCGGGAGCGCCACTGTCATAAGAATGCGGTAGTGCAAGTTCTGTCGTGAGCATTCGATCTTTTCGGCACGATCAATTATCACAATCCCAAAAATGCTCCGATTGAACTACGGTACACTTACTATAACAGCATTCCACGGACATGAGTAATTCCCATTTCCTTGATGATTTTGCTGGGCCAAATGCGACTGGCAAAGGCTCGACGGAAGATCTGGTTGAATTCCTGGTCCAATCCTCCAATTCCCAATTTTTCGAAATCAAAGTCACTGACAAAGATATTGTTGGCTTGTCCACTGGATCCTCCTTCCGCGACACGATCCCCTTCGAGCGTAATACTATTACAACCCTCCGCACGAGTAAATGTAATGTCTGTGGGTTGTAGCAATTGTCCCTCCTGAGGAGACGCATCGGGTGGTGCAGATTTGTCTTTGCTCTTCTTTTTCTTCAATTCCATGACTCCCGCACTCTTGACTGACAATTCCACTTTGGTCCCCTCAAAGTCCAACGCCATGATCTGGCCAACGGCCAATACTTGTCCTTCTAAAATCATCAAGACAGTACTGGCCAGTCGATCCGTGTCAATTTCCTTTTGATGTTTTTTCCCACCACCTGAAGGTCCTTTGGGTTTGACCAACAAATCCACGGCAAAGACAACGGCCGCCAATGCGGGTGGTGGATAGGGTTGATACGGAGTCAGCGTGATTGGATGAGCCAGACTCAGCATGGCCGTTCGACGTTGCAAGCCATTCAGGGCGACTTGAGAATTCTCTACTTGGGCATGACCTTCAATGGCATAAGGCCTGTCCCCCAAACGAACCAAATACGACTTGCTGCCCTGATCAATCGGAGGAACCTTGTGCTGCGCGTAAAAATTGGCCACTTGCTCGTAGTTGTGTTGAGACACATAGATCCTGTTAGTCAGAGCCAATCGGTTCGATGGGAGATTGCCAACTTGCAGCTTTAACTTGAACATGTTGGTAGTGCTGTCTTGGTGGCGGTGCCTTGATGATAGAAGAGACGATGGTTGATGTGGTTCGTAGAGACGAGGGTCTTTCGGTTACATGTGTGAGATCGGCTTGTTGTGAGTTGTGATCGAACAGATCGATGCTGTTCGAACGAAAATCTTTCTTCAGTGCCAGTCCCACTGGACACAGGACAAAAGATCGATGACCGTTGCGCAACACAATCATTAGGTGGTGTCTCGCGTTATCCCATGCACCTCAATTCGGCTGACCACGATCGACTGTCGATTCGATTCGATTCGATTCGATTCGATTCGATTCGCCTCTATCTTCCGGTACCACGGACTCACACTAGTAGTCTGGGTCACTCGGCTCAACTGTCTCTCATGCAGTTGGCTCGCAGGCACCAGTTGCCGAGGTTCGTGGCAACGAGCGACAGACTCGTAGATACGGTAGTTGCCGAGTTGCCGAGGTTCGTGGCAATGAGGGACTCACTCGTCGTAATGATCATCTCGTCGAAACGAGTTCACAACGTTCGATGAACGGCACTGAAAGATCTGCGTCTCCTCTCACTGTGAAAAGTCGGCTTGTGCATGGAAATGAGGCCACCTGCTACTTCTTGTCAAAATGGTTGTCCCTGGGATTATTTGGCTGCTATCAGAGGCCATTTGGACATGTTGAAGCGGGATCGTGAAAGTGGTTGTCCATAGCAGATAGAAAGAGACACGTCGCACAACTACCAGATACGGATATCTGAAGTGGACCCATGAAAATGCTGTCCATGGCAGGGACGGAAACAGCCACACGTGTCACACACAGCCAGAAAGGGCCATTTGGAATGCCTCAGATCCACTCATGAAAATGGCTGTCGAACGGACATTTCAAGCTGCCAGATGCAACCTAAGTGAAGTGATGCAATTGCTGCACTGGCTCTATCATTGTATGCTGAATGAAACTTATGTGCTTTAGGTGTCCGTGTGATTCAATCAAAAGTAGACAATGCCCAACGTTTCCCTCCCAGTTAGTACCGGTACATTAGTCTACCATTTCCATGTCATCATCGTAACGCCACGGTCACAGACTGGCAGAACTTCTAAGCACCACTTGCATTGAAACTGCTTCTTTGGGTGTCGAAGAAAATTCCACCTTGTGGTGTTGTGTTCCAAACGTAGTTCTGTATATAGTCTTTCGAAGCAGGAAAGAGAGAAAGAATTGTTACTCTAGCTAAGCCACAAGCATCGACGACTGGAGCAGAGAACCCTGACCAAGGGTCATTCAAGCCTACCTTGATAGTTTGCTGCCTGCATGAAATCAAATGCATCCAAAGTTGAAGGCAGAGTAATCCTGTCTTCGGATCTGAACTTTGCCGTCACGTCGGCATCTATTTGATATGGCAAATCAGCAGTCTCTTCAAAGCGGAAACCAACGAACTCATCTTCAATTGAGGCATACGAGGGAAATTCTTCATCGGCACCACTCAATAGTTCGGTATAAAATAGGCTCGTTTGGTCCATCAAGCTGCCAATTTCCGGCCCTGTTGGGGGTCGAATGGTTGCACCATCAAACAACCCAAACTCAAGGGTTCCTTCGACCACCACCTCATGGAGACAAGAGCATTCAGCGCAGGTGCAATTGACATTACAATCCACACGAATGGAGATGGGGGCTATGCTACACATCAACTGTGGTAAGGTACCAGAGAGTGCATTGTTGAGTAGATTCAAATTTTCCATGGATACCATGCCAATCCAAGGTGAGGGTATAGTCCCTTCCAAACGTGGGTTGCTGTGAAGGTTCAACCGGGTCAGCAATTCCAAACGGCCAAGCTGGGACGGCAATCTTCCAGATAAATTATTTCGCTCCAACGAAAGTTCCTCAAGGTGACTCAACAGTCCGAGCTCCGATGCTTCCAAGGCTCAAAAGGCGCAAGGAGGTCATCAGACCCAATTCTGATAGAATGCTCCCAGATAGATTGTTTCTTTCCAAGTTGAGTTCCTCAAGGGAAGTCATACCCTGCAGCGTTGCCGGCAAGGTGCCTTGGAAATTGTTTTCTCCCAACATCAGATCGGTCAGGTTCAGCAGTGAAGCCACCTCCGAAGGAATGGTTCCCGAAATATGGTTCCAACTCAAATCCAGCGTTGCAAGTGAGACAAAAATTCCGATTTCTGTGGGGAGAGGACCGGAAAGTCCGCCAGGTGACACAGTCAAAGTTGATAATGACTCTAACAGTGAGATCTCTGGGGGGAGGCTACCAGCAAGTCTGCCCAACTTCAGGGCACTCACTCTGCCAGATCCATCACACTGGTTCTCGCCATTCCAAAAGCACTCAGAAACATCATTTCGCAACCAAAAACTCTGTTGGTTTCCCCACACGTCACCAGATGTGCTATAGTAGATTGTCGCTAACGCAAACAGCTGTCGCCTTTGCCATGGGGGAAGAGTTGAAAATTGTGGATGTAGCAGAAGCCAATCCATGGCCTTTGTTTGGGGGGTGGTTCTGTTGGTATCTAGCGCAATGGTTCTTTGCGTGTAATCCGGAAGAAAGAAGCTGACCTCAGTCGGACTTTGACTTGGTGAACTAGAGGGATGGGATGATGGGGATATGGACGGTGACACACTGCAATACACGGCTCTTAGCCTTATTCGCGACTCGATCCTAGATAGGGTTTGAGTTCGACTCATGACGTAGTCCTTCGCGAATAGTCATTGAGACAGGGTTCTCATGACTGCTAGTCATACTAGGTTGTCGATGAAACATCGCTCTAGATATTTAGCCGGCGTGGAAAGCTTCCACGCTACTAGACAGCTACTAGCTGAAGTTTCCACGTGTTCCGGAAATGGACCGTGGAGTACGTAGAGTTATTGCCATAACCTACGATATCACACTTCGAGGCCTCCCGCGGGAGACCAACTTCAATGAGCTTCACAACGATCTCTCTCATGGATTAGTTTTCGTAGCTTTCTAATCTCTCTCATAACTTTCATTCTCTCAAACTCAAAACACTCGAAAGATCTTTACACTAGCTTTTAGCGTAGTGCATTTTGTTAACAAACACAATAGCTTTCAGCTACCCTCAACCTATTCCTTCACCATGAAGATTGCTCAAGGAAAGCATGCGTTCACCAACTTCGAGAAACAGTTGCGTGACAAACCCATTCTTCCTCTCGTGGACAACGATGAAGAAGCCGAGATCGACGATACTCGTGCAACCACCTACAAACTTCGCACCGTTCCTGCAGATGCAAACAGTGCCAAATATACCTTCAAGGTAGCCATTATCAATGGTTCCAACACTCCGCGTCAGACCATCAAGTGGGCTACGAATATGGAGAAGGTCTTCGTTGGACTCAACCTGGCCAATGCCGACGACAAACATCGCCTTCTCAAGGAGATGACTTCCAGCTCTGCGAAGAGTGCCTACGAAGCTGGGTGTGCAGGCCATTGTGCCGTGCGTCACCACAACCTACGACAAATTGCTGTAAACGCAGTTGCTCCACGCGACGTGGGTTCTGGAGAAACCGAAGTCCAATTCCAAGCTCGTGTTCAAGCCGCATGGGACGGTGCAGCGGAGCCCGCTCTAAGCGATGAGGACATCACCGTTGGAATCAACGCGGTTATCGAAGCAGCCTGTCCTTACAAGGCTCTCGAAAAACAGAAACGCTTCATGCGTCGCAAGATGCGTAAGCCTAGCGAGATGACAACTCGCGCCTACATCAACAACCTCACTCGGATGAACACCGATGAGCTTCCACGTTTGCCACCTTTCGGTGTCAATCAACAGTTGAACCAGGACGAGTTCATCGACATCATCTGTCATGGCATTCCTCGCTCCTGGATGCGCAAGATGGACGAACACGACTTCGATCCTTTCACTGCCGAGATGGCAGCGCTCATTGGATTCTGTGAGCGCATGGAATCCGCCGAAGACTTTGACAAAGGCAGTGATGCCAAGCAAGTTCCTTCGAAGAAGAACAACAGCAAGAAGTACAAGTCTACTCGCAACAACTCCAAGAGCGAAGAGAAGTGGTGTGATTACCACGGGTCCAGCACTCACAATACTGCTGATTGCATGACTCTGAAGAAGCTCAAAGCCAAGTCCTCGTCCGACAACGATAGCAGGCCAGCGTACAACAAGAACAAGACTTGGAAACGCAAGTCTGATGACGCCAAGTCCTACACCAAAAAGGAACTTTCGGTCCTTATGAAGAAAGTCTCCAACGCTGCGGTCAAGGCGGATCGCAAG
>CAICTM010001515.1:0-27785 GCA_903772945.1 Seminavis robusta
CGACCCCTGCTCTGGTTGATTGGACAGCCCATGGTCGAGCTTCAACCGTCATGAGATCCATAAACCGACAATTGTGAAGTTTTTATTTCAATTGTTGCAGTTGGGAAACGGTCACCGGGATTACCCCAAGTATGATCACACCACTGTCCCCGTTGCGGCGGTGATCATGAGACTGAGACCCATGTTTATAGATGCCCGCATGTTGACGTGGATTTGTGGCGAGGGACCATGCAACGAGCGATCAGCACAAGGTTGCGCAAGGACTCCACCGACCCCTTCCTCCTGGAAATCATTCTGGATGGGCTTCAATACCACTTTGAAGACCGGTTCCTACACCGTAGCATTACCCAGCACGGTATAGGGATCTTGTTGACACTCAAAATTTCATTGGTTGGGATAATTTCCTGAGAGGACGTTTGTGCACGCATTGGGCCAAGCACCAAGATGCCTATTTGCATCGGGTAGGCTCCAAAGGAGAACACCAAGACCGGGCAGCTTTGGGTGACCAATTTGGCTTCTGTCCTGATTCAGCTGTGGTGGAATCTCTGGGAAGACCGCAATGCTGCTAGGCACGGCCGGGATCAGGAACAGAAGTGGCGCAAGAAACATGAACAGCTCCAACGAGAGGTTGAGCTCCTGTATGAAAAAGCGGACCTGCTCCAGAGCATCTCCTTGATACCCATCTTCAAACGACCCTGGAGGAACAGATGGCCAAAGGGCCGGGGGATATCAAAGCATGGCTGGCCAATTGCTTCCGTTGTGACAAAGCAATGGGGGATGAGCATGCACGTAGCAGCCTCCCCAATCAGGGTAACTATGCGCCGATGTGGGATTACCTAGCAATAGCGGGCGATTTAGCCTAGCCTAGATAGTTAGTCGTACAGCACCCTCCGGAGTTTTGTTCATTTCTCCGGTGGGGGGCTTACACTAGGCCCATCCTAAGTGGGCGCCCTCTGCGCCTGAGGAATATGGTTCGTCACGGCGCCGTTCAGCGGATCATCTGACGAGGTTAGCTTTTAAAATAAAATCTCGTATTTAAAAAAAAAAAAACTCATATCTAGTTGTTTTTTCTCTGCCTGCAGCTGCGACGGCCGATGCAATACATTGTCGGTCCTTTCGAACGAATGATCGAGAGGCTACTGGAGGAGACGTTAACTCAAGCCCTATCACCACACTGAACGTCTCGAGTCATTGAATGGCAACAGTCAACCGGAGGAGACTACACGACAACACTCGCACGCACAAGGAGAGTGGATACTACTACTGAATTCATCTCTTCAGTGTTGTTTCCTACTGACTTGGTGTGATTCCTGTGTCGGCACCCATTTTCCTGTATGCACAATCTCGGGCGAACGACTTGCCTCTTTTCATACGATAGATGTAAGTAGCCGACAAGAGTGGTGTTGGATCAATCGAACGACTGGTACGGTACGAATCAAGAGTGTTATTGAAGGGGCGGATTCGAAAGCCATCCTCATTGAATTCTATGGACCAGGGAAGGCAGTCAGATCTCGGCAGTCAACAGGTGAGTTGTTTTATTTATTCGAGTCGATCGTTCGCACCTCTATTATCTCTATTATCAAGCATCACTCAAGCCGTCAGTCCCCGGTGCAGAATGGAAAGCCACCCCTCATTGATTCCTATGGTCGGTGGGATGGCAGTCAGTTCTCGGCCATGACAGTCAAGTTGGTGGAATTTGAAAAACAAGAGTAAGTCTCCGGTTTTCTTCAGTATCAGAATAGAAGAGAAAATAATATCTATTTCTTACTTTCTGTTCTCTTACTGTTGACGGCCGAGGAAATCTCATTGTCACGATCGATCACTCTGGATAACGACAAGAGAGGAGAGGAGGCTGCTGTCGATTGATCCTACGGCTATACGCAGTATGCTACAATGGCTGGATTGCAATATTCGGTTGTGCAGTGTTTCGTCGTAAGGATCCAATGCGAGGTAACCGAGTGAAGCGAGCAAAGTCGAACCTGAGTGTGTTCGGTACTGTTGCCACTGTCACGATCGAGAACTCTACGATAGCTGGCTAGATGGCTGGATTGACAATTTTCGGTTGTGCATGTATTCGTCATAATGATCCAATGCAAGGTACCGGTAATGGAGTGTAGCCAGTAAAGCTGAACCTGAGTGCATTCGGTACTGTTGCCACTGTCACCGATGAGTACCTCTACGGTACTGCTACAATGGCTGGATGAAACAATATTCCGTTGTCATGTTTGTCATGTAATCATAAGGATCCAATCAAGATACCGGCAACGGAGTGTAGCCAGCAAAGGGAACCTGATGTGTTCGGTACTGTTGAAACTGTCCGGATCGATGCTCTACGGTAACTGGCAAAATGGCTGGATTAAAATATTGGTTTTGTGCATGTATTCGTCATAATGATCCAATGCGAGGTAACGAGTGTAGCAATCAAAAGCCGAACCTGAGTGTGTTCGGTATGTTGCATTGTCACCGATCGATGAACCTTACGTAGTGCTACGATGCTGGATTGACAATGTTCGTTGTGCATGTATTGTCATAATGATCCAATGCAAGGTACCAGTAATGAGGGCCTGAGGATATCAAAGCATGGCTGGCCAATTGGCTTCCAGTTGTGGACAAGCATGGGGATGAGCATGCAGTAGCAGCCTTCCCAATCAGGGTAACTATGCGCCGATGTGGGATTCCCATGGCAATAGCGGGCGATTTAGCCTAGCCTAGATATTTAGTCGTACAGCACCCTCCGGAGTTTTGTCAACTTTCTCGGTGGGGGCTTACACTAGGCCCTCCTAAGTGGGCGCCTTGGGCGCCTGAGGTATGGGTTCGTCACGGCGCCGTTCAGCGGATCTGTCTGACGAGGTGTAGCCTTTAAAATAAAATCTCGTTATTTAAAAAAAAAAAAAACTCATATCTAGTTGTTGTTTTCTCTGCTGCACTGCCGACGGCCGAATGCAATACCATTGTCGCGTCCTTTTCGAACGAATGATCGGAGAGGCTACGGAGGAGACGGTTAACTCAAGCCCTATTACCACACTGAACGTCATCGAGTCATTGAATTGGCAACAGTCAACCGGAGGAGGAGCTACACGACAACACTCGCACCACACAAGAGAGTGGATCTACTACTGAATTCATCTCTTCAGTGTTTTTCCTACTGACTTGGTGTGATTCCTGTGTCGGCACCCATTTTCCTGTATGCACAAGTCTCGAGCGAGCGACCGACTTGCCCTTTTTCATACGATAGATGTAACTAGCCGACAAGAGTGGTTGTTGGATCAATCGAACGACTGGTACGGTACGAATCAAGAGTGTTATTGAGGTGCGGATTCGAAAGCCATCCCTCATTGAATTTCTATGGACGCGGGAAGGCAGTCAGATCTCGCCGTCAACAGGTGAGTTGTTTTATTTATTCGAGTCGATCGTTCGCACCTCTATTATCTCTATTATCAAGCATCACTCAAGCCGTCAGTCTCCGGTGCAGAATGGAAAGCCACCCCTCATTGATTCCTATGGTCGGTGGGATGGCAGTCAGTTCTCGGCCCATGACAGTCAAGTTGGTGAATTTGAAAAACAAGAGTAAGTCTCCGGTTTTCTTCAGTATCAGAATAGAAGAGAAAATAATATCTATTTCTTACTTTCTGTTCTCTTACTGTTGACGGCCGAGGAAATCTCATTGTCACGATCGATCACTCTGGATAACGACAAAGAGAGGAGAGGAGGCTGCTGTCGATTGATCCCTACGGCTATACGGCAGTATGCTACAATGGCTGGATTGACAATATTCGGTTGTGCGTGTATTCGTCATAATGATCCAATGCAAGGTACCGGTAATGGAGTGTAGCCAGTAAAGCTGAACCTGAGTGCATTCGGTACTGTTGCCACTGTCACCGATTGATGTAACTCTACCGTAACTGGCTACAATGGCTGGATGAAACAATATTCCGTTGTGCATGTATTCGTCATATGGACCCAATCCAAGATACCGGCAACGGAGTGTAGCCAGCAAAGCGGAACCTGAGTGTGTTCGGTACTGTTGAAACTGTCGCCTATGTAGCCGGCTAAAATGGCTGGATTAACAATATTTGGTTTTTTGCATGTATTCGTCATAAGGATCCAATGCGAGGTAACCGAGTGTAGCAATCAAAGCCGAACCTGAGTGTGTTCGGTACTGTTGCCACTGTCACCGATCGATGAACTCTACGGTAGTAGCTACGATGGCTGGATTGACAATGTTCGGTTGTGCATGTATTCGTCATAATGATCCAATGCAAGGTACCAGTAATAGAGGGCCTGAGGATATCAAAGCATGGCTGGCCAATTGGCTTCCAATTGTTGACAAAGCAATAAGGGATGAGCATGCACGTAAGCAGCCTTCCCAATCAGGGTAACTATGCGCCGATGTGGGATTCCCATAGCAATAGCGGGCGATTTAGCCTAGTGTAGATAGTTAGTCGTACAGCACCCTCCGGAGTTTTGTTCAATTTCTCCGGTGGGGGGCTTACACTAGGCCCGTTCCTAAGTGGGCGCCTCTGTGCGTCTGAGGTATGCGGGTTCGTCACGGCACCATTCAGCGGGATTGTCTGACGAGGTGTGGCCTTTAAAATGAAATTTCATTATTTTTTCTAGGTAGCTACCGGTAATGGAGTGTAACAAGTAAAGCGAAACCGAAGTGTGTTCGGTACTGTTGCCACTGTCGCCGATGTAACTGTACGGTAGGGGGCTACAATGGCTGGATTGACAATATGTGGTTGTGCATGTATTTGTCATAATGATCCAATGCAAAGTACTGGTAACGAAGTGTAGCGAGCAATGCCGAACTTTCTATACGGCAGCTGGCTACAATGGCTGGATTGACAATATTCGGTTGTGCGTGTATTCGTCATAAGGATCCAATGCGAGGTAACTGAGTGCAGGGAGCAAAGTCGAACCTGGGTGTGTTTGGTACTGTTGCCACTGTCACTGATCGATGAACTCTACGGTAGCTGGCTACGATGGCTGGATTGACAATGTCCGGTTGTGCATGTATTCGTCATAAGGATCCAACGCAAAGTACCGGTAATGGAGTGTAGCCAGTAAAGTGGAACCTGAGTGTATTCGGAACTGTTGCCACTGTCACGGATTGATGTAACTCTCTGCCTATGGTACCGTAGCTGGCTACAATGGCTGGATTGCATGTATTCGTCATATGGATCCAAGTAGCGAGCAAACTGAGGAACAGGAGACGAATGCTGAAAAAGCCGAATTTCCTTTTTCCTCTTTCATATTCCGGTGAAGCCACAATATAGGGATAGAGATAGTCTTAAGCGAACAAAACTGGAAATTGAAGGTTCTACAAATTTAGGGGTAGGAATAAATCATGATTATTCAAGGTTAGTGCACTCAACACAATAAGCCTGCAGAAGCTACAAAGAATACAGTTACATTAGGGAATGACAGCTGTAAAATTATGGTTATCGGCAGTTTGTCTTTCTGCCGAGGTATCGCAGCTCCCGCTGACTTAAATTAATCTTGCCAGGATTGAGGTGCACGACGGTTTAACTTAGTGGTACTCTCAGTACTCCATGCCAAGGAGTACTGAAAAGAGTAAGCCGTAAACTGGTATTATATTTGACCTCTGTGGAAATTCGAATCGTGCTAACGATCTTATTTTGATTGTCTCTCAATTAAGGAGGTACCACCAGCTTTTAGTCATGAGTTGGGATTAACAAGTAAAATCGCGACAACAACAACAAAAAATCGCTGAATTGGACTGATCAGTTGAGTAGAATAAAGACCTCTGTTAAGGCTTTGACCAATACAAAGAGTACTTATAATATAACAAACAAGAGTACCCCGTCGAGTTGGAGAGTCCCTGGGGCTTAGACTGTTTAGTTCAGTGTTAACTCTGAAATCGGTCGAAAATCGACCACTAAGTCTGCTGCTACTGAGACCTATCGACGGGAGCCCCTGCATCTGTCCAGCCAAGTCCCTCCTTCTTAACAACTATGTTTCGAAGATTTCACTGAATGGTAGGTACTGTCAAATATGAGTACAACAAGCACAACAGCCAGTCCCAAAGAGGAAAAACGAAATCGCTATAATTTGTTGTTGTTGTCGCGATTTTCTCGAGTAAAATGCTGTGAATCCCGACTCGTGACTAAAAGCGGGTGGTACCTCCTTAAAATCAATCGTCTCCTTTAAATAGGAGAAGATCTGCTTCGTCTCCTAAAGCTTTCAAAGTCTCTTAATAAATCGTCTCCTGTTTTCAACGGATTGTCTCCTATTCTCAACGGATTGTCTCTTAATTGTACCATATGGTATCGTCTCATAAAGCTTTGGGATCATCTCCTATTTTGAAACAATCGTCTATTAATTGGAATATCTCCTACGGGAGACGATTGCCTTCGTCTCCTAAATCATTTCGATCGTCTTGTATGCATCGGTGTATTGTCTTCTAAAAGTATGTTGCGACGAATGAGGTCCAGTTTTCGGGTCTTCGCAGGCGATATTTTGGGACCTTTTACAGGGCACCCAGACATAAGGCATGTAGGGTAATACTGGTCTTGGATATCCATGCATCCATGCACGCCATGCCGAGTGTTGGATGTTGGATGGTCTTTGGTTTTCTCCCACACTGCCGACATGCAGCTCTCCCAACTCCCAACCCAAGCTCAAAAGCGCCATACACTAGTGTACAGCAGCTCATACCGGTACAGGTACCCTCGAGCTCGGTTCTTTTGCTGCTTGCACGGGTTCATACTTTTGGGAACATGGACCCACCAAAGGAGAGCCTCAAGCAGCAACAGGAGGAGGCTGTCATTACCTCGATGATGGCAAACACTCATAAACCACTTCCCACTTCAGCCAGCGCCGCTCCCATGGTGACATGTCCTCTTGAAAAAGGAGATGTAGAAACAGGGACAAGCACACAGCAACATGCTGAGCAAAACAATACTAGAACCAGTAGACATCCCACCATGAGTCGACTTCCACAAAATGATTATTCAACCCGCCATGTCCGTATAGACCATCTTCCAGCGGCTTTCAACCAAGAGGAGAACCTTCCAGGGGCATTTTCTGTTCAGGGCATTGGGGCATCACTGCAAATCAGTTCCAATTCTCATTTTGTTGAAGAATCAGAAGCTACTGTGGCGGAAACGGAGCCCGTGATTGGTGACACAGTAATCCTTGATGAAGGAGAAGAAAAAGAGGACGAACACATGATGTTTCGTCACCGATCCAGTCGGAGAACTGTTGAAGTAATCGAGGCGAAGATTATTCCAGAACAAGAAAAAAGCTGGAAGGTGTACCTATTGCTGGCCATATCCTGCTTATTGGTAGTTGGTTTGGTTGTCTTTCTTGTGGTGTACCTGACCCCACAAGAGAAAACGGAGGAAGTACCAGCAGACCACGATGCAAACAAGACAATCAATCAACCAGTCATGTATCCCCCCTTTCAAGAAGACCTTCCAATTTCCATTCAGAAGGAAATTCAGACTGTCCACTCTCCATCCTACAAAGCCAATGCTTGGATGTGGAATGATCCATACAGAGACACCTACTCATGGGATCGACAGAAGCAAAGATTTGACATGGCTTTCCTCTACTATCTTACCAATGGAGACCACTGGTTTCAAAATGACAACTGGCTCAGTTATACAGAGTCAGAGTGTTACTGGTTCTCACAGGCCAACAAAGAGAGCATTGCCAGATATGATGACTACCCAGTGTGCGACAAAGACAGCAATCTGCTCAAGATCAGTCTGGCCAGTAACAACTTGCAGGGGATACCTTGGAAATATTCGTGTCTTTGATATCAATGACAACAACATGGATGGCTATGTGCCAACAGGCACTACGAACACTGCAATGGAGGTCTTCATTGTGTCCAATAACAATTTTGTTGGGGGCCTTGTGGCAGCTGGAGGTGGATTTGCTTCCTTTGACATCAGAGTGGTCAAGCTGGCAGGAAATGAGGTGTATGGCAATCTAGCACCCCTCGTTCCTTTCTTGAAAGAGCTGGAAGTGGTGGATCATTCCTCTACTCGGTTTGCTGATATAGCTGAAACAACTCTGGATATGGCTGTCTACTGTCCCCACTTCAGAGAATTGTCCTCCCGGGACGCTGCATATGTGGGCATTCTGCCAACAGAGTTAGGCTTGATGTCTGACCTAGAATACTTGGATTTGTCGGAGAATCCAGACATGGTTGGCACAATCCCAACTGAACTGGCAGGATTACAGAAGCTGTCCTATTTGGATCTTGGCAGCACTTCCCTGACAGGTGAGTGCACTACGCTAAAAGCTAGTGTAAAGATCTTTCGAGTGTTTTGAGTTTGAGAGAATGAGTGCACTACGCTAAAAGCTAGTGTAAAGATCTTTCGAGTGTTTTGAGTTTGAGAGAATGAAAGCTATGAGAGAGATTAGAAAGCTATGAAAACTAATCCATGAGAGAGATCGTTGTGAAGCTCATTGAAGTTGGCCTCCCGCGGGAGGCCTCGAAGTGTGATATCGTAGGTTATGGCAATAACTCTACGTACTCCACGGTCCATTTCCGGAACACGTGGAAACTTCAGCTAGTAGCTGTCTAATAGCGTGGAAGCTTTCCACACCGGCTAAATATCTAGAGCGATGTTTCATCGACAACCTAGTATGACTAGCAGTCATGAGAACCCTGTCTCAATGACTATTCGCGAAGGACTACGTCATGAGTCGAACTCAAACCCTATCTAGGATCGAGTCGTGAATAAGGCTAAGAGCCGTGTATTGCATTCGCCCCCTGACAAGGGTCACAGAAGGCACGACATCAGTCGGACAAGGAGAACATATGAATTAAAGTGCGGGGCACTCTCCGGAGATTGGATGTAGACATGTGCATCGCACGATGGCAATCCTACAAGGGGATCAGGCCTTGTATGGGTGTAAATACCTTATGTTCCAAGTCTGGTAGACTGTGCCACCATTGGCGGTAGCATGTCGGAGCCGTACAGTGCCATTGTTATTGACTCGGTCCATATTGTAAGGACCTTGTACTTTGGCTGACCGTACTTGCGGTGCTGATACTGTTGAAACCTCACAGTATCGTTGACATTGTATTGATGAGGGACACGCGTCGCGTTTTCCTTATCATTGTTTTTCTGGATGAGGCGTTGGCGACGTTCTTTGATGTGTTTCCAGTTTACGACGGACGTTGTGAATCGCGTCACGATTGAACACGTGTGGTAATGAACTTGCGACGAAGTCCACATTCATCCCGGAGAGTCTTCTTGACTTCTGCGCGGAACTCACGTTCTCTATCCATGATAACCTCAGCAGGCCATGGATACTGGGTGAGCCACGTCCGTTCTAGAACAATGGCTACTTCGTCTGCTGCATTGGAGCAGGTCTCGGCAATCTCGAACCATTCGGTTGCGGGATCAATCATTGTCAAGCAATGAAATGGACAGAGATTCCTTTTCTTGGGATCCCCAGCATTGTATGTACATGTGATCGTCTGATCCATATGTCTCGATAGTAGTTTACTAGTCCAATGAATCTACCAAGTTTCTTCCTGTTCGTAGGAGGAGCGATGTTCTGGATCGCATCTATTTTCTTGGTTACGGGTTGGATTCCTTCTCAAGTAATCCCGTAGCCTAGATACTCAAGTTCTCTTCTTTCGAAGAAGGACTTGGTAGCATTGATCTTAAGTCCGGCTTCTCGAAGCCGTTAGGAGAACTTCATCTAACTATTCACGTGATCTACTAGATCGCCGTTAGTTAGGATGACTTGATCATCAATATAGGCACGGACATTTTCCAAGTCGTGCATGAGTGTTCCCATCTTCCTTTGGAAGATGTCGGGACTATTGCATAGGCCCATCGGTACTCGTTGGTATTCGTATTTCCTGAATCCATCTAGATTCAGTAGCATGTCTTGTATCCTTGGGATCGGACAGGGTTGTTGCTCAATCCTTTTGGTCAGTTCCCGGACGTCAGAGATGAACCGTATAGATCCATTCTTTTTGGGAATGATGAATGTTGGTGCCGTCCACTCGGAACGGTTTACCTTCTTAAGTGCTCCTGCTTCGCAGAGACGTTCGACCTCTGTCTTATGAGTGTTGGTAAGGACACGTGGAGTAGGGTAAGCCCTAGCGTGATAGGGTTTAGCATCAGAACGAAGTTCTACTTCGTAGTCGTCCATTTGTCGCTTTCCTAAAGCACCTTCGAATTGGTCGGAGCACTTGGTCAATAAGGCATGAAGCGGTTCCTGCTCTTCCTTATTTACCTGGTTCTGACTCTGGCATATCTGCCTTAACATGGTAGTAAAGTCGAACTTGATTCTTAGATTGGAGAGAATGTCTCGACCTATGATCATCTCATACGCCCCCAAGTTCGTGGTGGCGTGCGAGTTCCATTCGATAATTCTATCATCGTGGAACTCAGGAGTCATAAGTGCACCCTTACACTTCGTGTTGGGGTTTAATTCCTTTACAGGGGTAGTCCATTGTGTTTGGACGCCCCCATGATCCTTCATGCTTAATCTCTTAGCATGAATTTGGGTAATCAAGGTTCCGGATGCTCCTGTATCCAGTAAGCAACGGAGTGTAACGGGTTTTGGTTTCCCTTTTTCTCGTCTGTTAAATCTAACATAGACGATAGTTTTGAGGTCTCTTGTCGTGCGACGTTGACGAGGTGGTTGGCCACGGACGAGGTTAATAATGCTGGATAGATCGTCAGAATCTAGTTGAGCAGTTTCTAGGCAATTATCTAATTTGCCGTAGACTTCATCAGTTGCAAACAATTCTTGTTTACTAGTTAGTGAGATATCTTCATCACTTAGGTATGAGAAATCGGAACATGGTTCCGTTGAATCATCATCCTGGCCTAATCCTCAGACGGAGATCTCTCCATCTGAATGATTGAAGTCGAAGTCGGCAAGAGCCTTGTCGACTGCAGCCATTTTCTTGTCCATCATGTTGAGGGACCCGACAGAGGAGTCATCCTCGTTGTCAGAGTCGTCCGACTTGCGTTTGGCAACATGGTTGCATTCGCTTTTCTTCTTGCGATCCGCCTTGACCGCAGCGTTGGAGACTTTCTTCATAAGGACCGAAAGTTCCTTCTTGGTGTAGGACTTGGCGTCATCAGACTTGCGTTTCCAAGTCTTGTTCTTGTTGTACGCTGGCTTGCTATCGTTGTCAGACGAGGACTTGGCTTTGAGTTTCTTCAGAGTCATGCAATCAGCAGTATTGTGAGTGCTGGACTCGTGGTAATCACACCACTTTTCTTCGCTCTTGGAAGAATGGTCGTTGTTGCGAGTAGACTTGTACTTCTTGCTGTTGTTCTTCTTCGAAGAAGCTTGCTTGGCATCACTGCCTTTGTCAAAGTCTTCAGCGGATTCCATGCGCTCACAGAATCCAATGAGAGCTGTCATCTCGGCAGTGAAAGTATCGAAGTCGTGTTCGTCCATCTTGCGCATCCAGGAACGAGGAATGCCATGACAGATGATGTCGATGAATTCGTCCTGGTTCAACTGTTGATTGACACCGAAAGGTGGCAAACGTGGAAGCTCATCGGTGTTCATCCGAGTGAGGTTGTTGATGTAGGCACAAGTTGTCATCTCGCTAGGCTTGCGCATCTTGCGACGCATGAAGCGTTTCTGTTTTTCAAGAGCCTTGTAAGGACAGGCTGCTTCGATAACCGCGTTGATTCCAAAGGCGATGTCAGCATCGCTTAGAGCGGGTTCCGCTGCACCGTCCCATGCGGCTTGGACACGAGCCTGGAAGGCTGCTTCGGTTTCTCCAGAAGTCACATCCCGTGGAGGAACTGCGTTCACAGCAATTTGTCGTAGGGTGTTATGACGCACGGCACGATGGCCTGCACACCCAGCTTCGTAGACACTCTTCGCAGATCATCTCCTTGAGAAGGCGATGTTTGTCGTCGGCGTTGGCAAGGTTGAGTCCAACGAAGATCTTCTCCATATTCGTAGCCCACTTGATGGTCTGACGTGGAGTGTTGGAACCATTGATGATGGCTACCTTGAAGGTGTATTTGGCACTGTTTGCATCTGCAGGAACCGTGCGAAGTTTGTAGGTGGTTGCACGAGAATCGTCGATCTCGGCGTCTTTGTCATTGTCGACGAGAGGAAGAATGGGTTTGTAACGCAACTGTTTCTCGAAGTTGGTGAATGCATGCTTTCCTTGAGCAATCTTCATGGTGAAGGAATAGGTTGAGGGTAGCTGAAAGCTATTGTGTTTGTTAACAAAATGCACTACGCTAAAAGCTAGTGTAAAGATCTTTCGAGTGTTTTGAGTTTGAGAGAATGAAAGTTATGAGAGAGATTAGAAAGCTACGAAAACTAATCCATGAGAGAGATCGTTGTGAAGCTCATTGAAGTTGGTCTCCCGCGGGAGGCCTCGAAGTGTGATATCGTAGGTTATGGCAATAACTCTACGTACTCCACGGTCCATTTCCGGAACACGTGGAAACTTCAGCTAGTAGCTGTCTAGTAGCGTGGAAGCTTTCCACGCCGGCTAAATATCTAGAGCGATGTTTCATCGACAACCTAGTATGACTAGCAGTCATGAGAACCCTGTCTCAATGACTATTCGCGAAGGACTACGTCATGAGTCGAACTCAAACCCTATCTAGGATCGAGTCGTGAATAAGGCTAAGAGCCGTGTATTGCATGAGGTTCCTGATCAACTTTGTTCAAGGGTTGCAGATGGCAGCCTGGAGTTCCGAGTGAACTGTAGTATGGTAGTGTGCTGTGACTACTAGCTACAAAGTTGTTGGTCCTATCATCATGCGCGGGGAAACTAAACTGTGAAGGGTTTTATTCATTTCGTTATGCGTTTGCTTGGCTATCGAAATTCACAGTAGCCTCCTTTCTATGATGTTCCTTTTCTGACGTATGTATCATCTAGCTACCGGCGGCCAGCTAGTTAGGTACTACGATTGTGTTGGCTGTGGCTACGGTATGACTGTTTTCACTGCCGGGGCATTTGCTGTGATCGTGTGGCGTTGAAGAGAGAATGATGCCGCCATTTCAATCCAGTTCGACGACGAACAAGAAAGGCACTGCGGATCCACCGGCAGATACATAGTGATGAGGCTTCCCTTGTATGTGCACTCCCGTGCTCTGACCAACCGTGGGAGGCATGCATGCCTACCTGCACCCATCACTTCCATTCCATCGGATGTCTGGGTATTGATAATAATACGCGGGTTGGTTGTTGAGTGGCCATGGTTTCGCGGCAAAAGGCTTGCACAAAGAGTGATTCCGGCGGATCGGGAAGGATCCATTGATCGTCGCACGAGATATTATGAATTGAGTCTGTCAATCTTGCCCGTATTCTTCAAACTCGATACAGCGCGATTGATTCGCTCAACGTTTCGACCGGACGCCGCAAAAAGGCGTGTTCGTCGACCATGGCATAGTTCGTCGTGGCTGTCGTGCTAGAGCAAAGCAGCTTTGGGAGCATAATAGTAGGGCCACACGTTACAGTACTTATAAGCAAGCAATGATGGCGATACATACAACCGCTAGGTGCAGAGAGAGCGCGTTTGTGGATTGTCTCCTCGAATGCATGGACAATACTTGGAATGTGTCAATTTCTTCTTCCATTCGATCGTTCTTGTCCGTAATGTCATGTCCAATTGAGGAGGGTTGCAACAGTGTGATACCGGTAGAAAAGGTAGCCGGTTTTGTTTTGGAATTCTTCCAGTGTCATGGAGGGAATCCTGCTAGAAGAAGACTTTTCCATTGGTGTCAACGGCGGATCCCATAAAGGACATGGTCCAATCGTGTCGTGTCATGGGTTTGCCTGTCACGGCGGTCAAGCTGCCTTGTACTTGACAGGATTACATTGTAGGGACGCGTAATAACAACCAAGAATGAAGATCGGTGTAAGTACGGTAGCCACAGTGAAGGGTTGGAGCGATGTGCGAATTTTTCGCCGAGTTGGGTTCCAATAGATATGATTCGATTCGAGAAAACCAGGACCGGTAGAGCGTACGGTATCCAATGCCAAACGACGGTCAAGTATTGATCCGTGTAACCAACGCCCCCGGCAAATTCTTCAGGTACGGTCCTAATAGCGACGGTGACTCGGCTCGCACGAATGTCATGATGATCGTATCGATCGTACAATTGTACATGTAGCGATAGCGAGTGCTTTTCAGTTGCTAGCTAGAATACTAGTTATATAGCTTTCGCTGGCTTTAGAGTTTTTCCTGGTAGAAGCAGATCCCCCTGCTAAGATGCATGTAAATAGCTGTAGCTGGTTTAAAAGCACCTTCCTAGTAGGAACTTATTTAGTTTTTGCTGACTTATTTGTGTTCTAACCCTACCCTTATACCTGCAGGGACCACCGTAGCAGGGAAAACAATTCGGCTTTTTTTCAGCGTTCGTCTCCTGTTTCCTCAGTTTGCTCGCTACTTGGATCCATATGACAAATATATGCAATCCAGCCATTGTACCGGTAGCCAGCTACCGTACCGTAGGCAGAGAGTTACATCGATCCGTGACAGTGGCAACAGTACCGAACACACTCAGGTTCCGCTTTACTGGCTACAATCCGTTACCGGTATCTTCCATTGGATCCTTCTGACGAATACATGCACAACCGAACATTGTCAATCCAGCCATCGTAGCCAGCTACCATACAGTTACATCCGTGACAGTGGCAACAGTACCGAACACACTCAGGTTCCGCTTTACTGGCTACACTCCGTTACCGATACCTTGCATTGGATCCTTATGACAAATACATGCACAACCGAACATTATGAATCCAGGCATTGTAGCCGGCTGCGGTATAGCTACATCAACGACAGTGGCAACAGTACCGAAAGTTCGGCTTTGTGCGCTACGGTTACCGGTAACTCGCATTGGATCCTTATGACGAATACATGCACAACCGAACATTATGAATCCAGTACCGAACACACTCAGGTTCGACTTTGCTCGCTGCAGTCGGTTACCTCGCATTGGATCCTTATGACGAATACAAGCACAACCGAATATTGTCAATCCAGCCATTGTAGCCAGCTGCCGTATAGCTAGTGGCAACAGTACTTGACTTGCACATACAGGAAAATGGGTACCGACACAGGAATCACCACCAAAACAGTAGGAAAACATAAGAAGGGATGAATCTGGTAGGAGGATCCACTCTCTTGTGTGCGTGCGAGTGTTGTCGTGTAGCAGGAAAAATAATTTAAGCCAGCTCAGCTGTGTAACCTCGGCAGAAAGGTTTCAGTGTATGGGATGGCAGTCAGTTCTCAGCCATGGACGGCCAAGTTGAAGAACAAGGGTAAGTCGCCGGTTTTCTTCAGTGTCAGAATAGAAGAGAAAACCATAGCTATTTCTTACTTTCTCTTCTCTTACTGCTGACGGCCGGCGAACTACTATTGTCGAGTCCTTTTCGGTCGCTCCGGACAACAAGAGGAGAGGCTTCGATCGATCGCTACAAACAAGAGGATGCTCTGTTAACTCCAGCCCTATCACCAGCCTGAACATCGTTGAGTCATTGAATGGCAACAGTCGTCAACCGGAGGAGGAGGCTATACGACACACGACAACACACAAGAGAGTGGATCCTCCTACCGGATTCATCCCTTCTTATTATTTCCTACTGTTTTGGTGGTGATTCCTGTGTCGGTACCCATTTTCCTGTATGTGCAAGTCAAGTACTGTTGCCACTAGCTATACGGCAGCTGGCTACAATGGCTGGATTGACAATATTCGGTTGTGCTTGTATTCGTCATAAGGATCCAATGCGAAGTAACCGACTGCAGCGAGCAAAGTCGAACCTGAGTGTGTTCGGTACTGGATTCATAATGTTCGGTTGTGCATGTATTCGTCATAAGGATCCAATGCGAGTTACCGGTAACCGTAGCGCACAAAGCCGAACTTTCGGTACTGTTGCCACTGTCGTTGATGTAGCTATACCGCAGCCGGCTACAATGCCTGGATTCATAATGTTCGGTTGTGCATGTATTTGTCATAGGGGTATCTGCTTGTACACTGAAACCTTTCTGCCGAGGTTACACAGCGGAGCTGGCTTAAATTGTTTTTCCTGCTACGGTGGTCCCTGCAGGCACTACAGGTATCTGCTTCTAGCTAGCTAGCTATTAGCTAATATGGTTATCTGCTAGAAGCAGATACATGTAGTGCTTAACTTGCGCTTTTAAATAGCTAGAAGCAGATCCCCTAGCTAGAAGCAGATTCCCATAGCAAGCTAGAAGCAGATACCCCAAGCTAGCTAGAATACTAGTTAGATAGCTTTTGCTAGCTTTAGAGTTTTTCCTGGTAGAAGCAGATCCCCCTACTAGGATGCATGTAAATAGCTTTAGCTGGTTTAAATGCACCATCCTAGCACTAGGATACTTATTTAGTTTTTGCTGACTTATTTGTATTCTAACCCTACCCTTATACCTACAGGGACCACCGTAGCAGGAAAAACAATTAAAGGGGTTGAGGGCTCTGGCAGCAAGACTGCCGAGGTAAAGCTATGCTGATATGTAATGAGATCTTGGTAACATGCAGAGAATAGAAGAAAGCTGCCACCTTCGACAAAAATCACCATGCCAGCCAGGATTCCGCCTGTGCTTCTTTTTAGCAACTAGTCAGATGCAACGTCCATGATGTCAGGTTGCCTGAACCACTGCCCGAAACTCTACCTACGGTTATTGTCCACATTCCTGTGGCATCCTTGAAATCGAATGAAGAAAGAGTGCCCTCTGGTTTGACATAAGTGCTGCCAGAGTTAGAACCACAGACAGCATCACCAGCACCAGCACCATGAATTGTGGTGTTACTTGAATCATCGAAGCGAGCATGAAAGTCAGCAGCAGTACCACAGTCCTCATCCATAAGATTGACACTTGCACCATCGTGTTGGACCATTACAAACAGTTCACTCAGTTTTGAATATGTAATGTCAACTTCAATATCAACGTCACACAAGGTGAAGGAGGGACCGACAGAAAAGAAAGAATAATTTGGTACAGAAGGTATCGCAAAATTGATGGTTCCAGAAGAGAACGAAAACACAGGAGCAGAGGTTGGTGGCTCGGTTGGTGGCTTGGTTGGTGCCTTTGTGGGTGCCTTCGTTGGAGCAGTGGTTGGCTGTGGTGTTGGTGGATCGGTTGGTGCCTTTGAGGGTGATTTAGATGGGTTAGATGAAGGCACATCAGATGGAGCCATTGAAGGCAAATCAGATGGGCTTCTGCTTGGGCTAAAGGAAGGCATGTCAGATGGTGCAATGCTGGGTCTAGCTGAAGGCACGGTGCTTGGACTGGAGGAAGGCACATCAGATGGTGCCATGCTGAGGATCAAAGAAGGCACATCTGATGGACTGATGCTTGGATTGGAAGAAGGCACATCTGATGGGCCCAAAGAAGGCACATCTGATGGTACCATGCTGGGGATCAAAGAAGGTACATCTGATGGGCTGTTGCTTGGATTGGAAGAAGGGGCATCTGATGGGCCCAAAGAAGGCACATCTGATGGTGCCATGCTGGGGATCAAAGAAGGTACATCTGATGGGCTGGTGTTTGGATTGGAAGAAGGGGCATTCGATGGGCTGCTGCTTGGATTTGAAGAAGGGATATCCAATGAGCTAGTACTGGGTGTCATTGAGGGAACACAGCTTGGAATATCTGAGGGGCCAAGACTTGGAGTATCCGATGGGGCACTGGATGGCATTCTGCTTGGGGTGCTGGAGGGGTCCTGTGATGGGGCTTTTGAAGGCAATTTGCTTGGAAAGCTAGATGGGACCCTGGATGGAATTGTGCTTGGGGTGCTGGAGGGGCCTTGTGATGGCTGGGGTGTTGGCTGATTTGTGGGTTGTGGTGTGGTTGGATTTGTTGGATTTTTGGTTGCGTTGTTGGTTGGTACCTTCGATGGAACAGCGCTAGGTATTGCAGATGGGGTTGTTGATGGGATCACTGATGGGCTGCTTGATGCTGTGGGACTGGGTGTTGGATTCCCAGGTACAACAGTGGGCATTCTCGAAGGGGGGGATGAAGGGGAAGGGGAAGATGACGGACTTCTTGAGGGACCAACGGAAGGATTCTCAGATGGCTCTAATGATGGAGTAATGCTAGGCAGTTCTGAAGGGTCCATTGATGGGTGGGCAGATGGCTTTGTAGATGGCATTTCTGTTACTTGGCTGGCAGTTGGAGCCCCTGAGATTGACGGACTGGCAGATGGGTTCAGCGAAGGCTCACCACTTGGAAACACTGATGGTGTTTTTGAGAGCGAGGGTGCTTCTGAAGGCCCTATTGATGGAATCTCTGATGGGCTTCCAGATGGAAGAGTGCTAGCTGTTGGCATTGATGATGGCAGAGAGGAAGAGTTGCTTGATGGTTGAGCTGATTGAAGGCCACTGGGCAAGATGGAGGGCGCAGTTGAAGGTTGGAGTGAAGGGTCCGTAGAGGGGCTATTGGATGGCATACTTGATACGCTACTGGAGAGTGCCACCGAGGTTGCCATAACCCCAGCTGTGTTTATGGATGCTGTCAATTGTTCAAGGAACAAAGACTCTTGAGCAGCTTGAATAAGAGCAATTCCTGGGGCTTGTTGTGCTGTTATTGTGAACCCAACCAATGAAGTCTGCAGCTTTCTTTCACCCCAAAGCTGGATAGAGCGTGCTGTAGCCATAGCAGCATTGCTACCAGGCCTGCTGAACACAACCATGCTCTCTACTGAAGGCGGGCAACTGCTACCCGTATATATTGCACCCAGTGCTGTTGTGAACGCTCCTGTCAATATGACATCTCCCAAGGGGCTGATGTTCCCAGTGAATCCGACTGTGTAGTTGGATTCCACAGAAGCTAAAGAGAGCCCGCATCCTGTTGGGGATTCGCTGGGTGGCGAGCTCTGTGTGGGACTTGTCGTGGGAATCTCACTTGGTGGCAGACTCTCCGTGGGACTCGTAGTGGGGATCTGTGTTGCTTCAACTGTAGGTTCCAGTGTTGAAATCAAGACCTCAGTTGCAAGGGTTAGAACAGAACCTACTACCAAGGAATCTGCATTGGGAGTGACAGCAGTGAGGCTTTCACTGTACTCGTCGCCGAATAAAGAATCATCAATCAGGAAGACGCCTACGTCTTGTTCTGCAACAACCAGGAATTCAATATAGTTGTAAACAATGATGAGATTGTCATCATAGAAGAAATCATCATAATAGAAGAAATCGTCATCGTTGAAAAGTCATCGCCACCATAGAAATCGTTAGTTTGCAGCACTCGTGCTCCGGTTGACTGAGAGACCTTCTGCTGGCGGGTCTTCACTTTTGTCGCACTGGTAGAGTGTGAATGCTCCAGCTTGCGGTTCCTAGCAGTACGATAGTCAAGGGAAACACTATTGACTGATGATGCACAGAAGGTGTCATCATCTGGCTGCGATGCAATCGCAAGTTCAAAAGCCAAGATGAACTCTTCATCAGAGATAAGTGAGATGTCGCCTTCGAAATCCATCCCGATTATGTTTGCTGTTTCCTCAAGAGTACAGGCTGATGGGAAATTGCTAACCGATGGTGAAAATGTGGGTACTTCGGTTTGCGGGATTGTGGGGACTCCAGTTTGTGTGACTGTGGGATCTTGTGTTGGCTGTTCTGTTGGTTGTTCTGTTGGTTCAGCTGTTGGTTCAGCTGTTGGTTCAGCTGTTGGTTCAGCTGTTGGCTCAGAGGTTGGTTCAAAGGTGGGTTCAGGGGTTGGTTCAGGGGTTGGTTCACTTGTTGGTTCAGGTGTTGGCTGCTCTGTTGGGAGTTCAGTTGGTGTCGCAGTTAGAACAGCCGTAGTTGGTTTGGCTGTTGTTGGAGCAAAAGTTGGACTGCCAGGTGTAACAGAAGGGGAAGCTGTTGTCGGAGCCAAAGTAGGGCTACCTGGAGCGACCATAGGCAAAGCTGTGGTGGGACTGGCGCTTGTCGGTTTGGCTGTTGTTGGAGCCAAAGAAGGACTTCCAGGAGTGATAGTTGGCAAAGCCGTGGTGGGACTGGTAGTTGTGGGGAAAAGAGAAGGGCTACCGGGAGTGACAGTAGGAGTTATCGTAGTGGGCCTGTCAGTTGTAGGAACAACAGAAGGACTCCTTGGAGAAATTGTAGGTAAAATTGGTGTTTGGCTGTCACTCGTGGGCATGGATGTGGTTGGTGCAACAGAAGGGCTGCCTGGGGTGATGGTAGGTATTGCTGTAGTGGGACTGGCACTTGCGGGTGGGTCTGTTGTTGGTGCAATGGAAGGACTACCAGCAGCAACTGTGGGCACAGCTGTGGTGGGGCTGGCTGTTTTTGAAGCATCAGCACGAAGACCAGGGGTAACAGTAGGCAGTGCTGAGGTGGGCCTCACACTGGTCGGTCCCGCTGTTGTTGGACCAATAGAAGGACTACCTGGAGTCACAGTTGGCAAAGCCGAGGGGGAACTGGCACTTGTGGGTTTGGCTGTTGTTGGAGCTGAAGAAGGACTACCAGGTGAGACTGTAGGCAAAGCTGTTGTTGGACTGGTAGTTGTTGGTGTTTCTGTTGTTGGATAAACAGAGGGACTACCACGAGTTACTGTTGGAAAAGCTGTAATGGGACTGATGTTTGTGACTGCTGCTGCATTCTGAGCCGAATAGGGGCTACCAGGAGTGACTTTAGGCAAAGCTGTTGAGGGACTTGCACTTGTTGGTTTGGTTGTTGTTGGTGTCATCGAAGGACTGCCAGGAGTGACCGTAGGCAAACCCGTGGTGGGACTGGCACTTGTGGGTCTTTCTGTTGTTGGAGCAACAGAAGGACGGCCGGGCATGACTGTCGGCAAATCCGTAGTAGGACTGGCACTTGTCAGTTTGGTTGTTGTTGGTGTCATTGAAGGACTGCCAGGAGTGACAGTAGGCAAATCCGTGGTGGGGCTAGCGCCTGTGGGTCTTTCTGTTGTTGGGGCAACAGAAGGACTGCCGGGGATGACTGTCGGCAAAGCTGTTGAGGGACTTGCACTTGTCGGTTTAGGTGTTGTTGGTGTCATTGAAGGACTGCCAGGAGTGACAGTGGGCAAATCCGTGGTGGGGCTGGCGCTTGTGGGTCTATCTGTTGTCGGAGCAACAGAAGGACTACCAGGAGTCACCGTAGGCAAAACCGTAGTGGGACTGGCACTTGTGTGTCTGTCTGTTGTTGTTGGGGCAACAGAAGGACTGCCGGGCATGACTGTCGGCAAATCCGTGGTGGGACTGGCACTTGTGGGTCTGTCAGTTGTTGGAGCAATAGAAGGACTGCCGGGCATGACTGTCGGCAAAGCTGTTGAGGGATTTGTACTTGTCGGTTTATCTGTTGTCGGAGCCAGAGAAGGGCTACCTGGAGTGACTGTAGGCAAAGCTGTGGTGGGACTTCTACTTGTGGGTTTGTCTGTTGTTGGAGCAACAGAAGGACTACCAGGAGTGACTGTAGGCATGGCTGTGATAGGTCGTTCGCTTAATGGTGTGACGGTTGAATCAGTGGTCTCCGTATCTCGCAGTTCATCGATATTTGTTCCCACCTCCTGCGTATCTTCTTGTAGTTGGCCTGATGAGTCGGGTTCTTCATCAGATAGTTGAGCAACCATTTGGTTGATGGTTACTCGTGGGGCAGTCAAGTCTAGTATTCTGTCAACAATCCTTGGAAGTATTTCCTGGCATTGGCCACTGCTAGGATTCTCCAAACAAACGCTCAAAGATTCAGAGTCAATATCTCCTGAAGTGTCTTCAAGAATACGCTTGCACAACTCTGGATCATCTTTGGTGCTAGTGCTCTCTTGAAGACACTCCCATATGGTGAGTAGCTCAGCATTGACAAAAGGAGTCTTGATGGTTCCGTTGTTTGCTTCCACAAGTTGCCTGGCTTGTTTTAGAATCTCAGGGTCAGCCACTTGAACTTGCTCCGCTTCCAAGTTGATCACGTCCATTTTGGTTGAAGCAAGAGTCACAGCAGAGACAACTTCCACTGGGGTCACTATCGATGTTCTGCTGGATTGGCAAGCATTCACATTATTCGAGAGGGCTGTCTGCATGTTGAATTCAAAGGAAACAGCATGTAGAGGCAAGAATTCGGACATTTCAACATTCAGCCCACCCATCACAAGTTTCCTATGGATATGCGGAATACTCAAAGTTCGCCTCGTTCCGGCTGACGAGTTGTCTGCGGTTGCTAGATGAAACAGTGGCTCGTAATCTGGGCACCCATTACAGGCAACAATGGCCTTCCAGACAATCGTAGTGATGCTGTCAGCCTCCAGATCGCAGTATTCATCCCAGGTAGTATTGGTGCCTTGAAGCCACGAGACCAATGGGTCCGTCTGGGAGGTTTGATCTCCATTAGAAGAGCTAATCCTGCTGACCATTGAGCTGTTCCCGAGATCCAGACTATCAAAATTAGGTGGCAACAAGCTCTGAGTGTCATTGCCTATGGCGTTGCCCCAATCTGTTTCCCACTTGTCAATGGAAACATTGTGCATGACTCGATCATACAGGTCCAGACACATTCCCTGGAAGTTGCCGAGGAAACAGGCAGTTGTAGTCAGAATGAAATTGATATGAATAGGACGATTAATGAGCGAGCAACCTTGAGACTAGAAGCAGTATACTCACAGAGATATCATTGTAAATATCCCTAAAGAGGAACTCCATCAGCTGCTTGTCCTCGGGATTGAACGCAAGATCAGGTGGGATTCCCTTGATCTGAAGCTCGATAAACCCGACCTCCATCTTTTGAGCATCCGAGCAAACGGGGGGAACAAAGGCGTCAAAAATTACGGAAGATTGTGATTCTGGGGTTGGGGTTGGAGCGGTTGAAGTTGACTGGATTACCCCAACAGACAATGCTGCGGCAGTCAGCGTTGCTAGCGACAGGAACAAGTGAGCAGATGAGATTCGAAATGCTGTAGCTGCGTTCCTCTTGCGAGCATCCCGTCAAATAGAATCAAATCTTACCTCCAACAGCAACACCAGCCTGAGTGATTAGACTTGTAGAGGCAACTGCTCCGACCAATGTGGTGGTGGCCCCAGTTAGACCTGAAAGCAGTGATTGAAAACACAGTGGTGAGAATGTTGCAATGAGGAAGTCTTAACAATGAATAGGATTATTCAGTGGCACAGACCAGCAGCAGAAACTCCAGCAACACTAGCACTGGCAGCGACTCCAGAAGCCGAGGAGGTCGCAGCACCTTGAGCCTATAGCAATATCAAAAGAGAGAAGGCAGTTAGGAATCAGAAGAGGCATAAGGATCCGATCCGAAAGGCGATGAACTTACAGCCGAAGCCGCCATTTCCGCCACACCAGGAGTGCCAATAGGAGCTCCACCGAATCCACCAGTACTAGTAGTACTATGAATGCTAGCATTATCGAGGCCTCCCACCAAAAGCTTGGAAGAGTCCGTAGATAGTGCCTTGGAAGGTTCCATGGCATCTGCGACTTCGAGACCACGTGGTTCTGTCACATCATTTGCAGTACGCGTGAACATACGCAACAACTGATCCAAAAGCTGGATGAACAATTCTTGGATAGACCTCAAAAAGCCGTCCAAAGCTTCCAAACAAGGAGCAAAAACGGTACACCCAAGCTTATCCACAAAGAATGACACGAATCCCTCTCGAACTGCGTCTTCTCGTTCTTGAGCAGAGTCAATAGACACGCTCTCATGAAAACTGCCTTCCTCCAATTCGTTGACACCACCCTTATCATTCTCAATATCCTCCTCTCCAGTTTTCTCATCCTTCGGGTCTTCATCATCGACATCCAACTCCAAGTCTACAACATCGTCCGCCACAACCGGACCGTCGGTCCCAGCACTATAGAAGTTAGACATGACCATTCTGTTGCTTGTGCGTCGTTTTTTGCTATAATCGTCTCAAATGACTGTACGAAAGGGCGCTGATGAGTGTCTTGAAGGATGCTTTGTCAATGACTTCCGTTGATAACCTCCCTGCTCTGAAACCTCCTTGTAGTTACTAATCTTGGTAGATGTCCAACAGGTTGAAAGAATGAGTGCGTGGCCGAAGGTTTGTTGTATGGCGGAATTGACAACATGAGTGCAGAAGATGCCAATGAGGTTGAGTGCCCCTTGTGGTCTTCGGTAAATGACTTCCCCATGACCATTTCTGCACGTGCACGTCGGCTCACGCAAACCTGCGAAATCTAAAACGCAGCACAATCTGACCCAAGAATGGCAGAAATTGGTTGAAAACGGTGAAACTGCAATACAGGACTATCTAGCTAAAGATGGTTGTAGACGTAAACATAGAGGAAAAAATGAAACAAATGGTCCAATGATGCGGTAAATTATAGCGCGAGGCCAACTGGCCTGGAAGGCGGGAGGAGGGAGAAGGCACAAGGGGTGAGACTGCTCAGCGCTCAGCTTAGTCTGCTATTCCTGTCCCAGCCAGTTTTCCTGCATTGCTCCAACCCAAAGCGCAAAGGAAAATAACTCCCCAACTCCTTGAGGATCATCAGTCATGAGCGTGACTAATGAGCTAGTAAATCTTAGTCTTCAACGTGATTATCTTACGTAGAGTCGAGTCTGACTTCCTCTGGGGTTTTCCTTTGAGGAATACCACCTTTTGATTTGCGCTCTGAAGCAAAGCTGAGGTAATTCCGGGAGGCACGGAGTTCCTCGAAGACTCCAAGGAAACGTTACCTTGTGCCTGCTGGTTGTAAGATATTGCTCTCCTCATTCGCACGTTTAAGATAAGTTGGTTCATGTACTGAAGTTGACATGTTAAGATAACCTAGACACTCAGAATTCCCAAACCAGAAAGATAGGCTACAAGTACCAACGTCTCAATCCTAAGCCAACACTTCTTCAATGTGGGGAGTGAGGGAAGCTATTACCCACGAGCTTCCACATCACCATCTACATCCAAGTCCTCTATATCCCCATCTTTGGGTGCCTCCTCTACCACAACATCGTTGGTTTCATCAATTTTGACTTGGTACCTTTTCCTTTGGTGGTGTCTCCTCACTGTCTGAGGGAATGGTTAGTAATAGGGTATGTGGCAATTGCTGATAGTGGATACAAGATATGAAAGATACTGAAATTGGGCTGCTTGTAAGATAATCTTATTAGTGAGTTAGGAGTGGTGTCTAGCGAACAAACCCAATGGGTCACAGTGACAGCTCTTTTTGGCCGCTGGAGCATTATTACAGTACAAGACTTAGTAGTTTTTGCCTCAAAACCTCAGCATTTTCCCAAGGCGCAGAACAGCTGTAACCGGTACCGCTAGATAGCCATTTTGTCAGAAGGTCCGATGTGTACATTTCCTAGCCTGCTCCCTAGCTAGCTAGCTGCTAGCTAGTTGCTACTTACTCGACGATTGGCGCTTTGCACTCCACTGCTGACATGCATTACATGTACTGCATTACAAGCCCATGCAGTACTGACCACAAAGCAGAACAGTAATTGTGCTGTGCCGCATGCCCAAATGGCTGATATCTATCTATTTGGTCAAAGCAAATCACACAACAAGTAAAGCCTCCTCAAATCACACCCCACGGAACATGCCAGCCGGATCGGAACCTTTTTTAAAAAAGTTCTGGTACATGTACTGTATGGTACTAGCTAGCTAGCTAGCTAGTACTTGGATGGAATGCTTGGCGGTACTGTATTACAGTCGGTATGGTAGTTATACTTCTTTGAGTGAAAGAGTGGAGCGAGCGACTGGTTGGCTGCAGCTATTTTTTAAAGCCTGTCGTATCTATGATAGCTCTAGCTAGTAGTAGCTACGATAACATGAAATGCATTTGATAGATTGATTCATTATTCTCACTTGAAGCAAGCAAAAGAATCGTTTTACGAGCGGCGCCTTGCAGAGGCTTTGGAGGAACCGGGCGAACTTGCATCAATTCTGGCTGCAGCAGCCAAGGCAGTACGGTGTTGACGGTAGCTAGCTAGCACAACATGAAGTAGACTGTTGTATGGTACTGTACTGATTTTATCAACACACAAGTCCGTTCGCAACAGGCATCATTCCCGTTCCATTGCCGCGTCGTGCGGGGGTGGCTAGCTAGCTTGCTTTTTGGGGATCCACAACATGTACGGTTGCTACATGATCTCAAAGCGGGACGGTTTTTGCTCGGTCCTTGACTTCGGATTAGACATAAGCAAAAGTCACCCCGCTCGTCCGTTGGGGTATTTGGTACCGTTCCATTTACGTGATGTAAACAGAACGGATCTATTTACTCACGTAGTCATGGCGGACAGTAAACGGAACCGTTCCATAGAATGTAATCGGATCAGTTCTGTTAACTTCTCGAACCTTCTCGGAACGTAATCGGAACCGTTCCGAATACTGTCCGCCTTAAACTGTCATTGGTGTGGTATGGTTGCTGCCTTTAAAGAGGTTCTGGTCTTTGAACACAATGTGCCCTTTCATTTCATTCCTAAAGTAGTCAGCTCATGAGATTTCAGACAAGTGCACCATGTTTCCAACACCAACTAATCCACGTATCCAGCCTTCTACAGAAGAAGTCAGTTGGTTGGTACCTTCCATTAGCCTTGAGGATGTGGAGGGGAATCCTCCAATTGACCTTTGCTGCATGTTCTGCTTTGATGGAGATTATGCCAAAACTGCAGCTAAAATGGAAACAACAAAGATCATACTTCCTCCTTCTATCTATGAACCTGATCCTGACAAGAAAGATGTTACTCTAGACTTGATCATCGACAAAGCTATGAAACATTCTGACACAACTCTTATCAAAGGCAAGATTGACAAAACTGTTGGCAATGAGATTCACTACTATTTACTTTGTGAATGCAAGCGAAAATACTACAGTCAACGGGGCGCCACAACATCGGCAAAAGAGAACCAAAAGGAAAACTTTAGACAGGATAGAATAGTCGACAAGGGGAAAGGTAGTCGAGGTCCAGATGGGAGGAGCTTTCCCCGCAGAACCGAGACATCTAAGCCCCACAAAAAATGCCCTGTTGAATTCAAATTGAGGTTGATCCCTGGCCAGTACTGGTACTTCAAGAGAACTCGTAAGGCACTGGGTATTCACAACCATTCTCGAACTCCATTTGTTGACAAACATAGAAGAATGAAAACCTACTCGCAGGAAGAATTGAATCTGGCCCAAACGTATAGCCAAATCTGTCCTGCCGGTGCCGCGATGGCTTTGACTAGCAAGGCAACTGGCACCCTAGCACCTTCCAAAGATCAGCTCCGTTACAACAAGTCTCCCACTTCTAACAAACCTGTATCCCAATCCCAGGCTCTTATCGAGTACCTCAGGGAGCAAGTATCTTTGAAGAAGATGAGATTCGTTGCATTGTATCACGAGGTCACTGAGACAAGTTTGCTAATCATTTCAAAGGCCAGCATGAATAGGAGGGCTCAACAGATGAACAATGAGGGTGTCTTTGATGAGGACCTGGAACAAGCTGAAGATATACAGCTCACCTATGAGGACTCCAGTTCCACTGTCCAGCAGCTGAGACTTAAGTCAGCTGCAGAGAAGGTTGGTATTGCAGAGGCACTATTGGCATGAAGCAAGATATGCAAGTGGGCAAAAAGGTGTTCCTTGCTTGTGCCTGGTGCACTAAGAAGAGAGAAAACTGTTTCAGAATATCCAGAAGTTCTTATGGTTGATGTAACGTTTCAAACAAACAATCAGGGAAGGCCTCTGTTTACAAGTTGCTCACCAGGCAGGGACATGTTCTTCTTCACACCATTAAGGGCCTACTTACCTTCCCAATGTAGGTGGGTCTTCAGTTGGCTGTTTGGAAGTGCCATACATTGTTACTTGGCATGTACTCTCTTGCAAGAACTCAGCTGGTGCTCAGTGACGGTGACCCAAACATCTATCTATCGTTCTATCTATCTCTTTC